>JASANA010009623.1:0-27668 GCA_030248095.1 Ptycholaimellus sp. GST1_10 | reverse complement strand
GCCGTATCTGCGACCCGCGTGCTGAACCTCGTGCTGAACGTCCTGAGCCTGACGATTTCATCAAAGCGACACCTCTCCATGTGCCTCCGAAATGAAGGACACTGCAACGAGCTCTTTCTTAGCACTAACGCAACATTAGTTCGCCTTTCCCCAATCTTTTCATTTCCCGCCTTAACCTTACATCAACATTGGCTAAGAGGGGACCGTGCTTCCGCTCTGCTCGCACGGCCCCAATTGAGACTTTCATATGTATTTTGGGGTTCTCGACCGCTTGTCATGGCATGGTGGCCATTGAGAGTCCTATGTGAAAGTTGACTTAGACAAAACAAAATATATCATGTTGATGCCCCGTTGATTGCTCACCTGCCTCCTTTCGATTAGAGGCTGCCTGTCGCTTCAGCTAATTTTTTTTCTTCCATTGCGTTTTGCTGCAATTGTTGTTTTTCAAGCCAAAATTCATCGTTTCTACGTTGACGAATATTTTATGCCAGTTCGTATCACATGTTCTTTATAACATGAAATATTGGCCTTCCAAACATCAGTTTGAATCATTTTAGTTGGATATTGCGCGGCCGCAGGCCGCTTGCCATGGTGGGCAGAACGCCAGACGCATGCTAGGCGAAGCGTAGGGGCCGTAGCACCCTTGCCCGGAGGCCGGAGGAGCTCTGGCGCCCAGCTCAAAGCGGCGGGCGGCCAAGGCCCGCTTAAGCAGTTACCTCATTTTTTGTCCGTTTTTCCAGAGCCCGGCCTCCATGGCTTTTCAACCAAATTGGCTGAAATTTTGCATGAAGGTGGTGGCTTGGGACGATTTTTTTTGTTATTTGCGTAATTTTGCGTTTTTTGCCCAAAACCTAAATTTTTGATGTTTTAAAGTACAAAAAACATAACTCCCTGGTTTTTCAATGACATTGGCTGAAATTTTTCATGAATGTCCGTCCTGGTGGTGTCTATGAACCTTTCTTGGGGTTTCGCGAAATCTTTTGGGTTTTTGCCCAAAGCTTAGAATTTTGATGTTTCAAAATAGATAAAATCACAATCCGGCAACACTCATTGCATGCTTAGACACATATTTGAAAGTATATGGCGCAAAATTCATTAGGTAACCGCGAAGTGCTTCCCCATTGCATCTCCCCTTCCATCCAAACATATTTACACGCATCGTTTATGAATATATTTGCCCCAATTAAGATGGATATCGCGGTTTCTATGCCTTGAGTCGCCGTAGGCGACGGCGAAGCTCAACCTAGTCTATATATAATGCAGGAGCCTGTCCTGTGGGTCATCACGGGGAGCACCTTAACTACAATCTCTGCAAAGGAAGTGAAGATGGTTTTGGGTAAATCGGGGGCCAGGAAAACGATAGAGGTGGTGAGAGCTTGCACCGATCATGGGAACATGCTTAAAACATTGAAAATGTGAGTTTTTCTAATGTTTTTGAACTGCGCAGTTTTGGGAGGCTACTTGTTTTGGCTAGGTTGCACTCATTTTGATACAATTACATGCAGCTGGAGAAAACCTGACTACCTCAAAGGCGTCCAGAACTTTAGTTGGGTGCCTCATTTTTGAAGTCCTTCGAGGACAGCCAAGTGCATCATTCACTTGGTGTGGCTGTAATTTGGCCACTGGGTGGGATTGTCTAAAAGAGTCAATATACCAAACAAAAAGAGGCTAATGCATGAAAAAAGCTGAGCACCCGTGTAGTGGGAACCATGCAGCCCAAGTTAAAATACCTTTCCATTATCCTCAAATGTTGTCATTTTTTATTTTGAAGTAACCCCTCTCCCCCCCCCCGCCCTTGAGTTTAACCAATTAAAAAAACCAACTAAAATTAATTTGAACTAAGTTTAATTTGCACATGGTTGCCATTGCCATTGCACCAATGTTTTTTGCACATGGTTAGGGGTTGGTGAAGTAAGCTTGCCGGCTTAAGCCGTTTTTTAAATTTTGACTAAAGATTTTGAGAATAAAAATTCCGAAATTTCGTGTGTTGTGTAGCATAGGGAAAAGTAGAAACAAATTGAAAAAAAATTCAATTTCGATTTTCCTGTTTTTTCCGCTCAGCAGTGGAAGCAAATAATTAAAACCAATAATTACAGCCAAAAAAATGATCAAAAACGATGTTCTGTGGCGCGCGCAGCCCAAAAACTGGTTAAAATGGTCATTTTTGAAGGTTATTGAGGGTTTACCACACATTATCATAAATTTAAAATTTTTTTCGCAATTGAGACCCCGATTTTTGAAATCTACGACCCAAAAATGACCCATAATCATAACAATTACTCCATATTATGGAAACAAAAATTTTAATACGATTTATTACACAAAAATTGCTGAATTTTTTCCAATTTTTGCAGTTGTATGGACTAGAATAGTTAAAAACTTTATATGGAGTATATGTTATGAGTATGGGTCAATTTAGGGGCGTAGATTTCAAAAATCGGGGTCCCAAATGCGAAAATAAATTTTTAATCATGAAAATTCGGCAAAAACCTCAAAAAACCCCAAAAATGAGCATTTTTCGGTCGGTTTTCGGGCCACGCGCATCGACGCGCACGGTTTTGACCAACTATTTTGACCTTAATTGATGTAATTTATCAAAATGGAGCCACACTGCTGCCCGGGTGTGCCCGGGTGAAGGTTTCCCTAACAAACTTGCCCAAAAACTGGCTTTTTGGGGACCTCCCAATGCTTAAGCATAGCAAAGTTTGTAAACATATTTCTCGAGACTAGGGCCGATTTGCGCCAAACCAATGGTGGTTGCAAGCTTACTTCGGGGATACCTACCCATGGTTAAAAACTGAGTCAAATTGGCGGAGTTGGTTCTACGCGTAATAGGCCTTTAACCTTCATGCAAATTCAGACTAATAATTTCACAAATTTGACTAATTCCACAAATTACAGATGCAGCAGCGCCATGGGGGTATTTCCACCATTTCTGTTACATTTGTTGTGTAGCGGAATAAATGCAGCCCAAATCCCAAACTCTTCCCTTCATACACCTTACAAACCCCCAAACCAATTGCCTCCCGCTGGGTATATCTCTGCAGACGGCCCCCCAAAGTTATTTGTCCATCCTCCACTTACAATTTTTCCCCACTGATGTGCCCTCCATCAACCGTTTGTCTCCTTCTTTCTCTAAATTCTTTCAGAAAAACCCCCTGCCCCGAAGGATGCCCATACCATTTAAACTAAAAGAATAGTCCCCAAGCAGTGATCGACAGTTGAAGTTTTCTCTCCTTCAAACTATCCTGCCCATGAGTATTCGGCTGCAGCTTAGCCAGCCAGACAAATGCCCTTCTCCCCAGCTGTTCGGCCATTCAACCCACTCCCCCAACAGTTTTCCTCCCCCCATCTGCCCCCTCTCCAAATCCTTTTCAGAACCCTCCATTTTTGAATGATACCTGTAAAAGCCCAAAAAAGAATAAAAAACATAAATTTTAGTACAATCATCCCCCTCAGATATTCAAAAATTAACTTCTCAGTGGTGATCTTCCAGCCATTTGCACCATTTCCCCCCGCCCTAGCCATCGTCCAAGCATTTGACCCCAAACGTTCCCCATCACCAATTCTTGGCACAGATAAAAAATGTAGCTGGTTCCATATAGTCGCCGTAGGCGACGGCGAAGCTCAACCTAGTCTTATATAATACGCGTGATGCCATTTTGGGAGGGGTCTCGGCGCCACCTGAATTTTTTACGTATCCTGGCATATGATAGCTCTATGCATCGGTCGTGATGAATTATTCAATATTTTTTGGGGTTATCCATGCGCAGATTATGTTAAATATATGAAATAATTGATAACATTCGCATTTTTGCCATTTTTGGCCATTTTTCGACTTTGAAACTTTATTGCTCATCCAGTTTTCATCATTTTCTGCCGAACTTTTTTTTAAATTCAAGCTTCATCAATTCTGTATCAAAAACCATCCTGCGATTGTCAACATTTAATCAAAAATCGCATAAAAAATAAAGTCAAATGAAGTGCATTTTTTAGTATTTTGGCCTACTCAATTGGCTGATGTAGAATGAATGCTATAAATAAAATATTTTAAACAAAGCTGATGCAACACTTGTGCGGCATAACTGTGTCATAACAGTGGAATGGGAACGCAACTGCATCGATTGACTTGCATCAATGCAAATTAATTTGAGTTGACTCTCTAATTTCTGTATTGTATTTATGAAAATATTTATGTATTTATGTATTGTATTTATGAAAACCTGTTATTCTCATGAAATGGTCTAACGCGTGGTTCAATATATTTTTTCAGTGTCATGGATTTAAATTTTATCTCACAAAAGAAATGCAATTGATCGGAAGGTGGGCGCGCGTAGCGCGGCCCCGGACAAATATGACTAGTATATATATATATGTGTGTGTGAACAGCCCGTACTCCGCGGTTTCTCAACGAAATTGGCTGATTTTTTGCATGAAGTTCCGTCTGGGTGGTGGCTCGGGGCGTTTTTTTGCGATCGGCGCCATTTTGCTTGGTTCTAGATTTATAGTCAAAAAACCTCGATAATTGAAACCTTAAAATTCGAAAAATTTTCGAAAAATTGAATTTTACTTGTATTAATTATTTATTATTATTTAGATTGATGTTTATCATTTAAATGCCTCAGAAACCCAAAATAGGCCGAGATTAATTTGTTACATTTTACTTTTGTTTGTCATTGTGTCATTTGTTTGTCATTGTTTGTCTTTTGTTTGTCATTCATTTCAATGCTTGACCAGGTGAACAAGGCCGCGCATCTATTGGCGATAGCCGATAATACCTTGTTTTTACACCAGTCTGTCCTGCAAGTGTATTGGGCTGGCTTAGGGCAAGGAGAAATGTCAGTGCCCAGCCCCTCTTCTCGATCTAGGTAAACGATTTCGAAGTTATTGCTAGATCTTAAAATTAGTAAGGCTTTTGTGTATTACAGAAACGTCCAATCATTCGGAGTCTTTTTGCATTGGCAAGAGCATCAGCACAAAGTTCACGCAAAATCACCCAAAAATGACCAAACACGGGAGAAATTTATTAAAACAATTTGTTCAAACTCATTTGTTTTCTTCTTTATCTTCTGCCCCAACGGACTATCGGCAGGCCTACTCAACGGACTATCGGCAAGCCTAAAGTAAAACTCTTTTCTAAAAAAATCGACTGCTTTGAGCATAAAGCCAAAAAAATTTTTCCTAATACAAATTAAATCAGCTTGTGGAGCATTTGCTTGCTGCTTTGAGCACAGTTCCAAGATCCTTTTCATGCTTGCTTAAACTAAAAACAGTTGAGGAAATATCTGGTTTCACCGGGAAGCCGCAAATAAAGCAAATAAACCTCTTTTCTCCCAAAAATAGACTGACCTACTACTAATGAATTTTGTTAAGCGCGCGTAAAATTTTTGACCAAAATGCACCTTTTTTCAGTGTTCAATGATTGCAGCATTGTCAAATTTTCATTATTCGCCCAAAGTCAATGCAGCGGTTATTCAGTAGGACATTTGCACGGGTGGAGCGTGCGCCATTTCATGCTGGAGCTGCTGAAGCAGTATGCGGGCCTAAATAAGTACACGGCATGGGAGAGTAGGTGTCACATTGATGATCTGGAGCCGGTGCTGCTGGCCTGTCTAGAGGCTGGACGTAGCTTCAGCTGGGAGGCAAGGATTCTGCTAGTTGCGGCGGAGGATGATGCCGTGGAAGATGAGAATGACACGGAGGATGAGGATCCTGACAAGTATGAGGAGCCCTGTTCTAAGAGTGATTCGTTTAACATTATCCTTCTCAGTGGCAGGAAGGAGAAGCAGATGGAGCGCTGGCTCGCCAACTTCTCCCGCCGCCAGCCTCGCCTTCGCCTCCAGCGCGAGCGAATAGCGCGAGCGACTCCAGCGAAGACCAGCGACTCCAGCGACTCCAGCGCGAGGCCTGCGAAGAGTTTGGCGACAAGAAGCAGCGCCTCCTATTCACCGCTCCTAGCAATCCCGCTTTTGCTTTCTGCTTCTGCTATAATCACTTGGACCAGTAAAAAAACGTAAAAAGATATTTATCTCGTATTTTTTGCTGGATTGACGATTTTTATCGGAAGCACATTGGGTTTTAGCGGTAATCGTAAGATATATTGAACTTTCCTTCTTTGACCTTCTCTTCACATATGAAAGCTTTTTGAGGCTTTTAGCCTTCTAAACGTGTCCAATTTTCTTTGGAAGCTGGCTAACGTTGTTTTAGCATCTATTGCAAAAAAAATTGGTTTTTTAATTCTACATTACGTGAATTAATTTTTCTTACATTGTACAAAACGCTAACAGACCTATTAGTAAAACCTCTCAAAAAACTGCATTTAAAACACAAATATTGCCGCAAAAATTATATAAAAGCATTCCATTAGGGTGGCATTATATGCCTAGCCATATTTGTTTCATCAAATTAAATTCTACCACGTATTTTCATGGCAGTTTGTATCTTCCAAGCAGTTTTCCGTCCCAAAACCGACACGTGCCAACCTAAATACAAAGGCAGCAGAAAGATTTTTCACGGCAAAATCCTTTGGCAGCTTATCTGTCACAGCAATCTTCTTCGGACGCTGGCTGTTCACTTATCCTTTTATTATCGCAAAAATACCAGAAAAAATAGAAAGCGAGTCTTTAAACAGCCTAGACTCGGAAAATGCGTAATTGAATTGGCCAAGCGCGTACTCGAATCTAACTCATTTCCCGCTCCCACTGCTATCGGCCTAAGGCAGCGTGGGAAGATGGACTTACACTTCCTGGATGGAGCGGTACATTCGTCAGATCTGTCATGAGCCAACTTTTTTTTTGGTGTTTCATCCGTTTATTGAACGGGAATCACAAAGCAACCCTAGGGCTGCTCTGACAATTTGGGGCGAGTGAAGGCGGATTGGGTATGGCAGTAGTAAGGCAAAGGGGTGATCATAATAGACTTAGCCGTGCACTTCTTCTTCCCTCATCAGTGCCTTGAGCGATGACAGAGCCAACTTAAAATAGCCTAATAATAAATTTTTGTTTCAGAAGTTTCTGGTGTGGCAGTTTGTTTTCGCACGGCATTTGTTAAGGGCTGCTTATTTTGCAAGGACATTTTTAACTATTATTTGGCATCCTACTTGATTAAATTGCAAATTGGCCTCCACTGTGCGTCCGTTTCTATTTGTAAATTTTTTATTCAATTAATCAACATCGAGACCTATGTAAATTATTGAGAAAATAGGACGAGGAAGCTCAACTAGGAAGCCTTACCTAGGGCCAGGGTTTTTTGGGTCGAGATAACAGATATATGGTTCATAAACTTATTACTTCTTCACTTCACTCTTGATCCTATGCCTTTTCGTGAATGGAGTCAAACTTTCCTTCAAAAGCTCTCCTCTCGCAAAGTGCTTCTTCAAACATCCCTTTTTGTAGCTCAACTATGTCCTAAAGTCATAGGTTGTGTAGTGTTTGAATTTGGTGGGAAAAGAGCCAGAACAGCTTAGTGCAACTTGATTTCAGCTAACAAGCGGACAAATGCGACAAAACCGTGTCCATCAGACAATTACACTTCGCTAATGGAACTATCTTCCCTCCGAGCAGCAAAGGATGCCTAGACTAAGGTGAAACTAATTGACGTTTCTCCATTAGCAGCTTCCTTCCTGGGGGCTTTCTTTAGACTTTTCTTGAAAATATTGTTTAATCAAAAATTGGCTCCTAGCAATGCTGACGAAATGGGACATCATACAATGGGATCTTCATAAGAATTGGTCCGATTTCTAATGTTGGAATGAAATTTCCTGCTATTGGCTCTGCACTAGAATGCAAGAAAATTCGTATAAAACGGGTGATACTACTGGGAGCTTGAAATTTAAACAAAAACGTTTTAGGCCGATTTCCATTGCGAATGGTGCTCCGAAAGCAAGCGACTGGAATGCGAGTCTTTCGGGACTTCAGGTTACCACTGCCTCATTCTAATCTATCACAACAAATCACAATTGTCACAAAGTCATTTCCATCTCGTGCTATTGTATCTTCATTCGCATATGTGGCAGAATGCATCAAATTGAATATGGGGCAGAATACATAAAATTGAAAGAAATACAAGGTGGATCCCTACTGGCTCCAGTTCAAGCCAGCCTCCCCAGCCACACACGCAGGAGTGGCCTTCGTGCTCATCCTCATCGCTTTCTTCTCCAGCTTCGCCAATGTCATCGTCTTGCTTGTCTACAAAACGTTGCCCATCCTTTCTCTAAATTACTCTCGCTTAATTTCCTCTCACTCCACCCCAAAAATGTCGGCTGCAGGAATGAAAACTTGAACATACGACAGCGACACTACATCATGCTGATGTCAGCCAGTGATCTGGCTGCGGGTGCTGGGACGCTGTGGATGCATGTGGCCTCATCTTTGGCAGAACGCTGGCTATTCCGCAATTTGGGTACAGCCCCATTCATCGCAACCCTCCTAGTCCCATTTCCTCTGGTATGCCCCTTTTGAAGGCTGCACCCTGTACGGCTTCTCCCAAGGCTACTGCGCCATGCTGAGCATGATCGCGGCCACGGCTGTGGCTGGTGAGCGAGCGCTTCTGCTCCTTCGACCAAGACTTCATTCGCGCCTCCATAATCGCCCTCTTTACACCAAGGTCACCAACTCCACTCCTTTCTCGCGACTCCTGGCGCTGATTCCCATTCTTAGCTGGAATGACAGCTGCTGATTTCAAGTCAGCATTATTGGATTGATAAGAAAGATTTGCTCAAATCTATGCAATCAATCATTGGCGCAAAAAGGACGGAGAATTTCAGATGAGCACAGGTGGAGTGGTGGCATATACACTGTTGCTGATGTCTCCGCCGTTGTTCGGCTGGAACGGCTATCGGTTGGAGGGCCACCTCACCGGCTGCTCCTTCGATTTCGCCTCCAAAAAGTTCGTCTTCCCCCTCTGCAGCCTATTAAGCCTTGTCACAAACGGTTTCAGGTGGTGGGATCGGAGCTACCTAATCGCTGTGTGCATTTTCGGGTTCCTCCTCCCAGTGATCTGCATCCTCTACTCCTCCGTCGTCATTCTACGCTCTCTCAAGTTCTCCTCCACACCCTTCCACTCCTTCCATACCCCTAGCCACCAATGCTGAAGGTATCGACGCAATACTCGTCGTGAGCCAAATCATCCTCCCACCAATTCCCCTTCTCACCAGTTCCTTCTTTCACCTTCAGTCTCCATCTCCAATGGCTGGATTAACTGCTGCCTTTTCCAGAAATCCAGAGCAAAGTCGTTTAAAGCCTCCAGCGGCCGCATTCAGCGTTCTCGTTTTCTCAACCTGCGACCGCTCTAAAACCCTCAGCCAATAAATCGCATTTGAAGGATGCAGATGAAAGACACAGCGAATCGCTGCGAGGCGGCAGCAGCAGCTCCATAGCTGCCTACCGCAAAAGCCAGGCTAGTTCAGCCCAGTGGTTAGCTACCGGTTCCATGAGGTCAGAAGGCCTAGTCTGGATGTGATGGGCCCTAGGCGTCTGAGTGTATTGGTTCTACTGCTGCCAGCATTGTTCATCCTGGTCTGGACCCCCTACGCGGTGCTCACCTTCTTCGCCCCATTTCAGGTGCTGCCTCTCAGCATCTCAAGATGGGCTTAGGCCTTTTGGGTCTAGAGAAATCTATTTTGACGATTCTTAGCCCCGGGTGCAGGAGATGGTGGGGTTGGCGGTGCCGCCGGACGCGTACGTGCTGGCCTCGCTGCTGGCCAAGTGTTCCTACTTCGTCAATCCACTGCTCTACGCTTTTCTGGACGAGGCTTTTCGGTGGGCTGCTTTTTGAACTGCTTCTTTGGTCCTGTTTAGATTTCTGAAGACGTAAACAGGGATGTTTGCCGGATTGGAAAATGGGATGAGTTGAGGCGCGGCCTGTGGGATATGGCTCCGCTGTGGGTCTTCACTTCCGTCTACAGCACCACCGCTGCCTAGTCAATGCAGAAGCGTAGCACATGGGGTATAACTGACTGATTTACATGGCCAGTTTTTGGCCATTGTTGCCAGGTTTAAAAAGCACTTTTCCCTCGGAGATACCTCGAATGATGATAGACTCCCTTAACAATGCAACACGGGAATGTTGAGGGAAGGGAAATATAACTCGTACGGAGAATGAGATGCCATAAACCATTTCAAATTGCTACAAAAAATAGAAACATAAAGCAGCAGCAAAGCCTCAAGAAGCATCGAAATGAAGGTGAAGCTCATTGACGAATTGCATTGTCAAAAATATTCTGTGCAAATGCGTAGAGAAGAGCTTACTTTGCCTTCTTTCCGTATGTTTGACAGTTGATGTCATCCTTTTGTGATGTGCTGATCGCTTTCTATGCTAAAAAGACTAGCTTTGTGGAAAGACCATTCCCAATTTGGCTTTTCCCTATCTAAAACTTCATTGTCCTGAAGCCTTGTTCATGTGGCAAACTCGTAGTCTTGTTCATGTGGCAAATAAATATGTTTTCCACATGAACAAGATCTAGACAAGACTAAAATGCTACAGCATGAGAAGCTTATGAATTTGCAACCATCAAAAAGATATAGACGAGATGCAAAAGAATCGTGATTTTTTGGTTTAAGTAAAGGAAACATTTTGAACACAAATTTTAAAAGATCCATTTTTGGTATTTGTCCATCTAAAAAATTCACTGCTCATTCATAAACAGGCGGCAATTTTGGTAAAAAGAGGACAAAAACTGTGGCAAAACTAACTATAATAAATAAAATAAAATGCAAAACAAAATTAATTACCATAAAAGCAAATAAAATAAAAGTTGAACGAAACTTTAAGCTACATTAAATTTCAAAATTAACTGAATTAGATAAAAATAAAATCAATCGTACACGAATCAAATTAAATGTGCAAATAAGTTAAAATATGCAGGTTAAACAGCAGGTCAGGTTATGCAGGTTTCTGCACAGCATTACCTCTTCAGGCTTGTGGCTTAAAATCAAAGCTGGTAATTTTCTATAAAACTGAAACTGAAAATAGTAAGCTAGAAAATAAATTTCAAAAATCGCTCATCATTGGACAAACTTGAAGAAGAATTCTGACATAAATTGCCGCCTGCTTATGAATGAGCAGTGAATTTTTTAGATGGACAAATACCAAAAAATGTATCTGTTAAAGTTTGTGTTGTCCAGATCTTCCTAAAATTTTATTACCTTTAAGGAAAAAAAAGTTTGTCAAAATCCGTTGAGAATTGACCCTTTTACAGCATACCCAAATTATCAACTTTTCTACCCAAAACATTAATGTTTCAAATGCTCCGGGACTTGTTTCACCCATCCAGATCTTCCTAAAATTTTATTACCTTTCAGGAAAAAAAAGTGTCAAAATACGTTGAGAATTGACCCTTTTACAGCATACCCAAATTGTCAACCTTTCTACCCAAAAAATTAATGTTTCAAATGCTCCGGGACTTGTTCCACCCATCCAGATCTTCCTAAAATTTTATTACCTTTCAGGAAAAAAAAAGTTTGTCAAAATCCGTTGAGAATTGACCCTTTTACAGCATACCCAAAATATCAACCTTTCTACCCAAAACATTAAGGTTTCAAATGCTCCGGGACTTGTTTCACCATTCAGGTCTTCCTAAAATTTTATTACCTTTCAGGAAAAAAAAAGTTTGTCAAAATCCGTTAAGAATTGACCCTTTTACAGCATACCCAAATTTCCAACATTTCTACCCAAAAAAGTAATGTTTCAAATGCTCAGAAACCGGTTCCACCCCTCCAAATCTTCCTAAAATAGCATTACCTTTCAGGAAAAAAAAAGTTTGTCAAGATCCGTTGAGAATTCGTCCGGGGACAGCATTTCCAGATACCTATACACACATATATATAATCTGGTACCATCGGCAAGCCGAAAGTAAAGCTCTTTTCTCCCAAAAATCGACTGCCCAGAGTATAAAGCCAAAGAAATATTCCTACTACTAATGGAATCTGCTGTGTCATCTGTATTTTGTTTGAGCGCGCATGAAAAGAGTCCTGGAACTGCGCGCGAAAACAAAATGCAAATGCCCCACAAGCAGATTCCATTAGTAGTAGGAATATTTCTTTGGCTTTATACTCTGGGAAGTCGATTTTTGGGGAAAAGAGCTTTACTTTCGGCTTGCCGCTGGTACCAGATATGAATCTACGTAGTTTAACTGAAGTATTATCACCAAGTAAAGGGTAGGGGGGGGGGGTCGAATGAATACCTACTCTCGTTCATTAGCAGATGCGAAGCAGCAGCAGCAGCAGCAGGGCAGCAGCAGGGAAGGAGTTCGGACGGCACTTTGTTTTGCATTTTTCTATACCAAATTGTGAACTTTTCGGCAGTTTCTCGCGAGTGTAGGCTAATTCGAGGATGCTCTTTCCAATGCAAAACAAATCAGAGCGATTGGATTCTTCTGTGAGGAGCAGGAGCCTTATCAATTTCAAGATCTAGCATTAACCCTCAAAACATACACCTGGGTCGAAAAGAGGGCCTGGGCGCTGACGGTCGCTTTGCTCCCTCGCGCCAGGCCAATATATATATAATATGGTACCATCGGCAAGCCTAATGTGAATCTCTTTTCTCCCAAAAATTGAAATGGTCCGAGCTAAAAAGCAAGGAAATAAAACTACTACTTGTAGAATCTGCTTCTAAGACATTTGCATTTTGTTTTGGCGCACAGTCCAGTGACCTCTTTTCATGTGCGCGCCAAAACAGAATGCAGGTGGCTCAGCAGATTCCACAAGTAGTAGTTTTATTTCCTTGCTTTTTAGCTCGGACCATTTCAATTTTTGGGAGAAAAGAGATTCACATTAGGCTTGCCGATGGTACCATATATTTCTTCAACTTTTAAGATAAGAGTAAAAAAATCAGCTTAAACAGAACTTTAACTTGACCCAAGGCAATTTTAAAAGAAGTTAAAAATGTAAAAAGTTTGCACTCAAGTGGGCTTGAACCTAGCTTTGATTGACTCAAGTCAAATGCACAGTCCACTTGACCACACAGCCGCTTTAAGAATTCACCTAATTGGGCTTTATAATTCCAAAACATTATCCCTTTGCCTGGCCGATGGAACCCTTATCCATTGGCCAATTGAATACCTACTATCATCCATTGAATAGATGCGGAGGAGGAGGAGAAGAAGAAGAAGAAGAAGGAGTTCGGACAAATGGTTTTGAGCGATTTTCTCTAGTGTTCTGTCACTTTTGGGCGATTTCTCGCGAGTTTTTGTCAATTAAATGCCGCTCTTTCCAATGCAAAAATAATTAGAAAGATTGGAGCTTTCTGTGAAGAGCAGCAGCCTTATCAAAATTGAGATCTAGCAATAACCCCTTAAACGTACACCTAGGTCGAAAAGAGGGGCTGGGTGCTGACACTCCGCTAAAGCTTCGTTCGCGCCAGCCCAATATGAGGACAAAAGTTGAGTAACCTCTATAGACCACGGAGCGGCCCTTCGGGCCGCTCCGCGGTCAAAAATCTTCTTGTCTATATCTTTTTGATGGTTGCAAATTCATAAGCTTCTCATGCTATAGCATTTTAGTCTTGTTCCGAGTATGTCTTTAGATTTCTGAAATTCCATCATGGGGCCGAGTATTGGGGCAAAAACTGAAAATAGTGCAATTTTTCGGAAATTTTGGGCAAAATTTTTGAAATGACCATTTATTGGGAACAAAGCCGAGTTAGGCAATAAGAATGAAATTTCTGAAAATGCCATTTCCTGGGCAAACCCCAAACCCTACTGAAGGCTCTCTTAATAGATTTATTTTGGTCCACATTAAAATGTTTGTATTAAAGTTTGTATTATAGATTTTTGAGCATAAGTTCATTAGCTTTAATCTTATTTTAAAGCCAGCAGTTCAAAAAATGCTAATTTTGCCCAAAATCAAAATATATGCTTCAAATCTGCGCCAGTGAAATTATTTTGCGCGATGTGTGACTCGCCTTCCAACAGCTCAACCTCCATAAACATTCACTGGAACATTAGTAAGGTGAGAATACTCCTGATGCCCACCACACCCCCACCGGCTAGCTTTTCTTTTGAGCCTCCTAAAAGAATAAGCGGAGTAATGCTAGGTTATGGTGCCAGAAATTCACGTCGCCAGACTTATCGGCTCCCGCGGGACCACCATCAAAGGCTTGGAGGTTTGGTTTGTTCTGTGCTCATCTTTTTGGAAAGAACCTTTCGAATTTGCTTGAAGACGGAGTTCGAGGTGAGTCTAAGCCTGCAGCGGTACGAAAAGTCAAAAGATGGGCGTATTCCTCTGGCCATAGTCGGGAGGCCTGCCAAGGTTTGCCCGAGTTTCTTCAAGAAGCCGATCTCAATATGATTCAGCCTCAATGCTATGGACAATTTGTCAAAAGCAACAAAAATAGGTGAAACAGACGGCTTTTCAACTCAAACTGAAAACGTTCAGAAACAGGGCTTAAATTTATGCTATATTTTGCATGCCTAATAGCTTCCGTGATCACATAGTGATTTTCAAGCTTTTATTAACCCGGCTATATGATAGATAAATTTATGTAGAACCTCAGTAAAGGTTTATTTTGAAGGTGCGAGAAGTGACCGCATACCTGCTCAACCACGGTCTAGCTGAGCAGCTTTGCGTTGAGGTGGTGAAGTTTTCCTAAATTTAATTTTTGTTTGGCTCCGACAACTTTTTTGCGGTTAATGTCTTGAACTCTAGCTATTTTGGGCGCAATCAAAGGCGCTAAAAATGTTTATTTCAAGAATAGAAGTTGAATAAGTAGTTTTTAAGGGGAATGAAATGTCGCAGAAGTTAACCCAAGCAGCAGAATTCTAATCTTCCAGGACGGACTCAAGGAGAACGTTACGAAAGGCTTCGGTGAAAAGGATAAAGTTCGCGATGAAAGGACACAGATCTCCAGCTCTACCTCCAGTCAAGTTTAAAAACCTTTCTTCTATCCAGCAACAGATAGAGACAGATTTGAACGAAGAAAGAAACATTTTTGTTTCGAAATATCTTTTGCAGTTAGACGATGATGAAATTTAGAAATTAAAAATTTAGAAATTTCTTTAGAAATTGTCTTTGGTAAATTGCAGAGCCAAGGTACCAATCAAACTGTACTGCGGCACCGCTCTACTCAGGTGCGTCCAAATTTGCATTACTCATATCAGTCTATTTCTTCGACTGAAATCGGAATCCATATATTCTAAATGAACCAGAATCTATAAACATTCTACTCTTCGATTGGCAGACGGATTTGGAGACCAGAGCCGGGTGCATGAGCGTGGATGGGTTGCTGATGGCAATGCCGGGTCTGCTTTTTCACCTCCCACCTCCTCTCCAGCCTACGACATCCTGCAAAACGGTGCCTCATCCTATTTTCCTCTACGCGATTCATAGGGCTTCCCGAAGGAGCGTTGCACGGTTTTGCAAGAAAAGCAGTTTGATGGTTTGAGCGTTTGATGGATTAAGGATGGGAGGGAAGCAATGCACAGTCCCTCGGCAAATTCTGCGAAGACCGAGCTTATGTACAAGGATCTGCCGGAAGCCTACGACACATGCGGCGTCCAGTGTTCAGGAAAGCAGCAAACCAAGGCCTCCAATCCTCTTTTAGTTGTTCAATTTTCGAATTTTTACTCATAAAGTAAAGTTTCTGCATAAAGAATAACGAATGACGAATGCTTATTATCGCAGTGCCTCACCATTTGGAATTTGTTTTTTCAGAAGCGGCAAAAAGTTTGTGAACATTCATCGAATGATGCCCCGTTTGAAGCACTTGTTTTGAGAAATTCCAGTGGCTTAAATTTCAGGCTCAAGGCAGAGTCGGTGAGTCGAATGGAAGAGTTGATTGCTGCCCTTCAGACCTTCTGCTCGGTCGATGACTGTGATCATGATTTGCCTCTTCAAATGTATTTCATTAACTGGAGCTGACCATCTTTCTGGAATGATGCTGATTGGTGCTTGCTTTGAGCTGGAGGTTTTTTTGGCAACTTCTTCGGATTGCTTGTTTCATTTGTTTGTGTCTGTCTGCCAAAATTCGTAGCGCGTTTGAGGAGACGTAGAATTTCACAACAAAAACTCCAGCTGATAATTCACATAACTGGTACCTTCGGCAAACCAAAAGCAAACCTCTTTTCTCCCATAAATAGATTGCTTTGAGTTAAAATTCAAATAAAAATCTACTACTAGTGCAATTTGCTCCTTGGACGATTATAATTGGTTTCTTTCAGATAGAGCCTATGGAGTGCAATAGGTAATCAAGAAAACACTTTGAGAGGACCCAGACGACATTGGAGTGGAGAGAAGAAGCAGTTGCCGCGCTGACCCTTCCGTGGAACATTGCTTTTGGCAGAGTTCATCTCAGCCTTTACCTTAAGCAGATCCCCAGCTTTTACTTCCTTAACATGAATGGGCTAGAGGCCTTGTTGTAATTGGCAAGGAGGAATTTGAAGAGCTTCTCGTCTGGCACACTCAGCTCCATCATCCCACCGGCTGCCAGCAGGAGAGCAAGGTAGAAGGAAAGCAGAAGCATGTCAAAAGCGTCCAAATCTAGTGCCGATAGGGAATGTGCGGGAGAATAAGAGAGTGCAAAGGCGGAAAGGTAATATCAGTCTGTAGCGGAAGCCTCATAAGCTTCTTGCAAGGCAACTTTGGCTCCAAAAAAGCAAAGCTTCAGCTGTTAACGCCGCATTAGCCATTCTGAGAACTGAAGCGTTTGATCCAAATGAATGAAATCAGCATTTGGATAATAACTTCATTAGCTCAATTCAGTGAAATCAGAGCACGATGAAAACGGGCTCAGTAGCAATGACAAAATTTCTACTTTAGTACTAAATAGAACATGATGTTTAGGCTGAACTAAATGACACAATTGAGAATTTATTCAAAAATTCATGCTCTGCATTCATGCTTCGCTTAGCCCGGCACTTAGCTCTATTTCCTGGCGCCAGCCCTGTTGCATTTTCGAGACTGTCACTTCTTAACATGACATTAGGCTTTATCTTTATCATCCAACACGCGCTATTTTTCCAAAATAGCAGTCAAAAAAGTCTCATAGAGAAACGATTCAAACAGCCAAACATATTTTCCCACTCGTGGCGTAGTTCTCCTTTCCATCGCCACTGCACAGTCGAGTTCTTTGGCAGAGAGTTATTATCGCACTGAGCCAAGCACTAAATGAAACGGAGGGCAGCGAGACGTAGATATCGCCCAGAAGCGATTGGATAAGAATAAAAAAATCATAACATGCAAGCATTTGCATCGTCAAAGTACCAGCCCGGTGTTTTTACTACAATTTCTAACTCGCAAAATGACTGCAGGAACACCGTTTTGTTGCTAGTACCCTGCAATTTGACGATTTTTATGACATGAGGCAGTCAGTAGGCTACAGGCTAGAGTGACTCATCCGGCTGGAGTGAGCTAATCCTTGCATTCGCTATTCAAAGTGTAAATGAGCCTAACCTAGAGCTATGAAGGAGGCTCCAGGTCTTCTAGGATGGAGTCGATGTCACCTGATGGAGACCAAATTTTCACCTCATCCTCACCGATGATGGTCAGTTTTCCTGCAAAGTGAGCTGTAGGACAGGACAAGAAGCGAGAAAAGGCAAGTCACATGTGGCTTCTAAATTCAAAAAAATAGTTACTAGTGAAGATCTCTGTCTTACCTCCATGAGAAACCGAAGCCTTAAATGCTAGCTTTCTTCACCCAACACTTCCTCCAAAATTATACTTTTTGCATCGAAAACTCACTGTTCAATTATTATCGCTTTTCTCAGGATTTTTTCCACTACTAAGCGGTTTTTCGAAATTTAGTTTATGACGTGTGTGAAAATAAAAATAAACTATATGATAACTTTATGCGCCTAACCTGATCATGGTGAAGAAAACTGCTTAGCATAGAACACCCATTCGAGTTGAGCATCAACCAGCAGAACTGGCAAGAAATCGCCGTCACTGCTCTTCATGCTGCTTCTGCAAACATCCAACTATATGAATTTGCAGAATCTTTTGCAGAGATTTTAGCTGTGTTAGAAAAGCTGACTGAAAGGATAAGAAAGGATGCACTGCATAGAAGAGCTTGCACACAAGATAAGCGCCTATACAGCCTGTGTAAAGGTGCGTCCTTAGATATTGACCTTTCTCAGGCAAAGATGCTGTAAAAACCTTACTGTGCTGAGCCGCTTTGAGTAAATCAGTAGATCTAGGCTTACAATCTAATAGCGGCGCACACTGGCTTTTTTAGGAGCATGCAAAAAAATGGTTTTGAAGGAAAGTATCGGGCTCATTGACTGGTCCTCCCTACCAGTGTCAGGGAGTTGTCTGCTATTAGAAATTGAAAACAAATATAATGGCGCAAAGCGCAATAGGTGAAAGCGGAACGAGCAAACACTCACAGTTCAATTGGACAGACTGAAACCAAAATTAACATACATTAAAGCTGGTGGTGGTTGTGCTGGTGTATCACCCACCCATCTTTACCCATCATTTCTCATCCTTCTTTACCCAGTAATTATAAGCCGGAATGGCAAAAGGACATTTAGACAGTTTGCGATCCTGGACGAGTGCACATCGGCGGTGAGTGTGGACGTGGAGGGAGAGATGTACGAGTACTCTCGTGGCGCCGACATCACCCTTTTCACTGTCTCTCATCGCAAGAGTCTCTGGAAGCACCATGAGGATTTTATACACCCCCACTCAGCCCTCTCCTACTCAACCCTCGCTACTTTCAGTACTATCTGCACATGGACGGACGGGGCAAATACGAGTTCAAGCCCATCCAAGAGTCCACCACTGAGTTCGGCTCGTAAACACTGGACTAACTTACAGTCCTTCTTGTGATTAGGTTGATGTTATTGGTTTTGAGCAGACAATTGAGCTAGGAACTTCATTTTTTTGCAAAATGCACGACTTCTCTATTCCAAGAATTGAGATGGCGAATCTAAGTCGTAGAAAACAAATGAGAAATATTTAGAAGCAAAATAGATTGGCAAAATGATAAAAGATTACCTGAATTTAGGTCTTTCGTTAATTTGCAGCGAAGCACTATAACCGTTGGTTTTGAGATCTACACCTATTCTTCAATAAAAAGGATAAAGCCATAGAATTTCATTGAATTTCGCTCATTTCGTAATGAAAGACTTAATTATTTTGTATAGTGGTACCGCGTAGGTTTTCCTTGCAAATACTAAAAGCTAGATGGGCTAATACGTTATGATCAATCCTGTTTTTGTTGGGAAATTAGGGCTGAGAATACAAGAGCAAAGACGAATGGCAAATTCTAAGTTTTTTTCCAGCACAGGCTAAGGCTCATTTCCCTGGATCACTCAAGGTGTGTTTCAATTGCTTCGACAGTGCCACACAGCCGAAAAGGCAAACAACAGTTGAAGAAAACGGCAGTGTTTCTGATTATCATTTTGTGGCCCTAAAGAGGGCCGTTGGGATGATGACGTTGGCGTTGCCGGGGGGTTGGTGGCGAACTTGTGGCTGGAGCTGGGCTCAGCCGTGTAGGATGGCGCAGAGGGCCGGTGGGAGGAGCACTGCGGCCTGGTTTGCCTCCTGCAAATAGGCAAACCTCTCAATCATGAAGCTCTATGGAAGGCTTTGACCTCAGAGGCGGTGGTCTGGATCTCGTGGGTGGAGATGGTGGAGCGCTTGTTGTACTGGGCGAGACGGGAGGACTCCCCGGCGATGGGCTCGAAGATGTCGTTCACGAAGGAGTTCATGATGGACATGGCCTTGGAGCTGATGCCGGTGTCGGGGTGGACCTGCTTCATCACCTTGTAGATGTAGCTGGAGTAGGAGTCCTTGCGCTTCTGCCGACGCTTCTTGTCCCCGCTGCGCTTCTTCTCGGACTTGGCGGCCTTGGAGGCGGGCTGGATGGTGCGGGAGGAGATGGTGGAGCGCTTGTTGTACTGGGCCAGACGGGGGGCCTGCAAAGGACAAGGAGGTGGATTGGCAATTGGAAAGGGGGAAAGGGAAGAGAAACGCCGATGTTGAGCTCGAGGTCGATCTGCGACGGCTCGTCGTCGTCGGAGGCGGCCCCAGGGGCGGCGCCGGCGAGACGGGCGCTCCGACGCAGCTTCTTGACCTTCGTCTCCACGAGGGCCACCAGGTAGCGGGCGCTCTGGGGCTGCTCCACGAAGGCCGGCGCCAGGACTTCGATGACCTTCGTCCACCACTGGCTGTACTGGACCAGGTGGGAGGACTGGAAAGGACCAGGATGATGATTGGGAATTGGAGACGCAGATAGGAAAGAAAGACCTCAATGATGAGGTGGCACTGAGAAAGGTCGTCGTCGTCGGAGGCAGTGCCGGCGGCGGCTGCGAGGCGACCTTGGCCTCCTTGGCCTCTCGCAGTCCCGGCACCAGCTCTTTCAGCTCCTCCGCCTTGTAGCAAAGGAGGAGGGCGACGAGCTTGCTCGGGGCCCCTCGTTCCACACCATCGCCCGGTCTCCGCGGAGGGAATGGGTCCTCTCCCGACCGACGTGCTCATTCCCGCTCAGGGCCTTGGCGACGGAGCCGATCTGTAGTACGCCCAGCCTGATTGGCTTGTACCTGAGAGGCTCCCTTCCATCATTCTCTCTCTCCCCTCTCTCCACCCTAACTATACAGCATGCCTATGCAGTCGCATGGCAGCATGGAAGTGAAGAGTAGAGAAAGAAGCTCCTACCGGTATTTGGCCTGCGGGGCCATCACAGCTGAGGACTGGAAGCGAAGATCGGTCTTGAAGTCCTGGGCGATCTCGCGGGCGAGGAGCTGGAAGGGAAGCTTGCAGATGAGGAGCTCGGTGGATTTCTGGTAGCGGCGGATCTCTGCAAATGAGCCCCAATTGAACATATGCACTGCTGCAACAGCGGCATATGTCACAGAATAATGAAGCATAAATCTCAACTCTACTTTGATCTTATTTCTGTTGATGATCCCTTCTGCCAGATTGCTGCTACCTGGCCTTCCCAGAACAAAACTGCCCAAAAAACATTCTGACCCTATCGCCCCGTTTCCGACAAGAGACCCGAGCCCTCCTCAAAGACTGACCAGTTATGGATGTGCCCCGTTTCCCCCTGGAGCTAAACTGTGGCCGAAGAAAAGACTAAAGCTCAGTGGCCAAAAAGGAGCTATGCTGGCCCTGCCCTGCCTCAATGCTTCATACGCTAGCCCACTGCCTTCCACATTTCCCATACTCTTTCCTAACTATCGCAAAGACATTCAATTCGCCTTGCCCACTTATCCAAGCACCAGTTTCCACTCTCCTTACACGCCCTACAAAATTGCTGAACCTGCCGGCATAATCGGCTTGCTTTACACCAGCTCATCTCCCGGCCAAACTCACAACTTAGGCTTGAGAAATTGAACCTGCAGTACTTCCAGGCCTATGCTGGCCCAGTTTAAGAAAAGTTTGAGCTAATAAGAGAGAGCTGACCTTTCTGGAGTCTTCTTAGGACTTCCTGCATGCGTTGGTGAGGAAGTGAGTTGGCACAGCATAGGCCAGCATAGGCCAGACTTTTGCCTGAAAATTTACGCGAAATTTTAACCGCGCACACGTGACTAGATTTTAATGAAAAGTTCTGCTAGCATTGAACGACCAGGTAAGGAGGAGAGGAGGGAGAGAAGAAAGAAGGGAAAGAAGGGGGTGACCTTGTCAACGATGAGGGAGGCGGAGTAGAAGCCGACGCCGAACTGGCCGATCATGGAGATGTCCGCGCCCGCCTGCAGGGCCTCCATGAACGCCTTCGTCCCCGACTTGGCGATGGTTCCCAGGTTGTTCACCAGGTCCGCCTTCGTCATCCCGATGCCGGTGTCTGAAAGTCCAAGACCATATTGAGATTAGCAGTTTTAATTGATTCGGAACTCAAGTTTGAGATTTAGGATGAAATCGAGGTCAGATACTACTTAGCAGGAAAGGTTTTTCCATCATGCCTTATCGGATGTCTAAGGTGAATAATCACTCCTCGATGACATGACTAATAACGGTATCGATTCTAGTTAACTCAATGAAACCTTGGAAAACTGGGTAGAAAGAGGCGACAAACCGATGATGGTGAGGGTCTTGTCGTTCTTGTTGGGGATGATCTTGATGTAGAGGTCTTTCTCCGCCTCCAGTCGGCTCGGATCCGTCAGCGACTCATACCGGATCTTGTCCAAAGCCTCAAATTCCTTTCTATCAGCAATTTTCACAAACCCATTGAAAGTATTTTTTGTCAAATTCAATCTTAATCCTTAGGTCTCAGATAACCGCCTTAGCGGATTGAAATCACGATGAGCTCATAAGAGGTGTCGGATAAGGGTATCATCAATGACCTATGGCCCTAGCGCTCCACAAACACCCATACGGTCCAATGAAACATTGAAATAGCCAGTGTGATAGGTGGAAATGGAAAGGAGGGAGGGCTAACGTCGGAGGAGTTGGAGACTTGTGAGCTTGTGCAAGAGAAGATTTCCTTGTTGGAGCGCTATGGTTTGATGAATGAGGATATGAGCTGGGCGATCTCCGCCTGGAAGGCGAACGTCTCCGCCTCTCCCTCTTCCATCATCTCGCCCTTCTTCTCTGCTTCCGTCATCTTCCCTTCCAAGTTCTGCAATTAATCACCTTTTGCTTTCTATCGAAAGCATCATCGAAAGCTTTCTATCGAAAGCAGCATATTCAAAGCATCATCTCTTTCCCAAACGACTGACTGACTCATCTCAACCATCTCATCTCTATGTCTCAACCCAAGCTAGGTTTTGAACAAAGGAGTGGGAAGATAACCAGTTGGATGCAAGGGCTGAGGGCTTGAGGCCGAAGTTGATGCTGGATCAGTCTTCTTTGGCTCCTCTTGTCTGCGAATGAAAAATACATGACCCAGTGATCTGCTGACGAGAGCTGACGAAACCCTCGCGTGGCCTAGCGAAGCTTCTCGAACCCTTCCACCAGCCGTCATTGGTCGATTCTCCACCGCAACTGCTCTGATTGGTCGCCTCTGCTTTCGCTGGCCTCCTCTGAATGGCGGGATGCAAGTGGATGCGACAAATGGGAGCGAATATTTCTGGGGAATGTGCCTTCAGTGCCCCAGCCCCCTCGCCCCTTCTGAGGGGCTGTAGGTATTGAGTAGGTGGCTTCTGGAAGCTTCTCTTTCCTTCCCTCCTTTCTTGCGCTTGCAGCAAACACACGGACATGGGAAGACGACAAATACTGATGAAATTGAGTGAGAAGGAATGTGAAAAGAGTTCCAGTCAATAGACGAATGAAAAGTCTTTGGTATGTACAGCAGATGAGATCATTGTGAAAGCTGTTGTCATGGGAATGAATCAGCAAAAATACTGCAAAGCAAACGATGAAATCGCAGACAGAAGCACAGCTTAAGACAGGCTTTTTGAGAGGTGTCAGAATTTTTGGGGGGCTTTGTACAAATTTTTTGACCCCCCATTTTTATGAGTGGATCTGGAAAAATGTTTCATCTCAATGTATGATGTCTGAAAGCGAGAGTTCCAAAACCCTTTCGTTGGCTCAAAATTGGAATTTCTTCTCAGGAGGGTCAAGGTAATCGGCCAAAATATAAAATTTCTTACTTTGATCACTAAAATCGCTGTAACTAGATCAGTACTCTATGAATTTCAAAAATTCCACTTGTGCTGGACCCATTAGAGTCTAAGTCGAATTTATATGCCGTTGGATTGCAGAAAAATGAGTTTTTTTGCACTGCTTTTTCTGTTAAAACTTGGAAATCACAAAATCAGAAATTTTAGATTTTTTCTAAAACTCAAATTTTTATGTTTCAGTGAAATTGAACAAACTTTTAACATGCATTTTTGAATTTCTCGTAAAATTTTGACCCTAGAAATGTCTTTCTGCCGCTTCTAAATTGCTGCTCATATTGGACTTTGGTCTCATTTCTGTGAGGAGGTCTAACCAAGCCCTATGTTATAACATAGGAGGTTTCAGCTTTGATAAAAGTTTTGCACTAAAAAACTTCCTGTTCTTCAGGATAACGATATTGATCGTTTTCCTTTTATGATCTACTTACCATAGGCCTAAGGCAGGGATCTACCTAAAAAATTACTGGGTCATTGTTTACATTTATAAAAATTGGTCCAAAAGTTTGCGTGCAGGTCAAGAATGTGCCCCATGCCTACAACATAGGCCGAAAAGTGACCAAAAAATTTTTGGCTCTTGAAATTTGATTTCAATGCCCTAAATTGATGCTCCAACCTCAAATACACCAGAATAGATCAATTTTATGTCCAATTTTGACATATTTTCAGGTTTCACATTTTTTTGATGTTGTCCCATTTGAGACAAAATTGATCAAAAATACTGAAAACGTCAAATCTGAAAATATGTCAAAATTGAACTCTAATGGGTCCAGCACAGGTGGAATTTTTGAAAATCATATATAGGTATTATTGTAGTTATAGCTTATCTCAGTGATCAAAGTAAGAAATTCTGGAATTTTGCCCGATTTGCCTGACCTCCCTTCAAAGAATTTTACCGCCCGCGAGCCAACGGGAGGTTTTTAAAAGCTCTCGCTTTACATAGTATAAAATTGATCTCTTTTTCAGTCCAATCATAAAAATGTGGGATCAAAAAATTTGTCCAAAAATTCTCACATCTCTCAAAAAGGTTGTCTTAACATGTTTGACATTTGCCCATTGAATCCAGAATTGGGACGATAAATAGCATCAGCGGTTGTGGGAGTAACAATTGATACTTGAGATCCAGCCACAGATTGCTTTGAAACAAACACAAATGCCAGCACGCCCATTCCAGCAGCAATCTCAACCATTTCGACTCACCTAGAAGCCTGAAGCCACAGCAAAGCTCACGACGGCGACCAATAAACTAGAGGAGATCACAAAAACTCAGGCGCGCAGAGCATAGGGAATGCGGGTAAGGTGTGTCCTAGGGAGGGAAGAGGCCCTGGGGGTGCAGGTAGCGACCGGTAAGACCATCCTCGGTGGCCGCCTCCTTGCAGTGCCCGCTGGTGCCCTGGGGCAAGGCAGCCGCGTAGCACTGCAGCCCTGCCAAGCACTCACAGCTACCCTGCAACCGCATTGCCTTCTCTTCTCCAATCTTGCCTGGGGCAAAAACAGTAAACGTCAGGAAAAGGCTTTGGTATTTTGCTTTCAGCCATGAGCGTTGTCCAGATCCAGATCAAACATCTCTTAGTTTTCCCTTCCAGCGAGCAAAAGAGAAAGATGTAGGCATAATTTTCCTAGCCTAACCCTGGTGTTTGGTCAGTACTTGGAGGATGAAAGAGGAAAGTAACCCGACAGAGGCTGCCCACAGGAAGAGGTGACAACGGCAGAGCCTGGGCTGGCCCTGGTGACAGCAGAAGCCCAGATAAGCAGACAGCTCTGGTGCCCAGCACAGCTGGAGTTGGAGAGGAAAGAGGAGAGTAACCTGACAGAGGCTGCCCTCAGGAAGGAGGTGATGACGGCAGAGCGGGGGCTGGCCCTGGTGACCAGGCGGAAGCCCGGTCGACAGCTCTGGTGCCCAGCACAGCTGGAGTTGGAGAGGAAAGAGGAGAGTAACCTGACAGAGGCTGCCCTCAGGAAGGAGGTGATGACGGCAGAGCGGGGGCTGGCCCTGGTGACAGCAGAAGCCCGGTCGACAGCTCTGGTGCCCAGCGCAGCTGGAGTTGGAGAGGAAAGAGGAGAGTAACCCGACAGAGGCTGCCCTCAGGAAGTAGGTGACGAGGGCAGAGCGGGGGCTGGCCCTGGTGACAGCAGAAGCCCGGTCGACAGCTCTGGTGCCCAGCGCAGCTGGAGTTGGAGAGGAAAGAGGAGAGTAACCCGACAGAGGCTGCCCTCAGGAAGGAGGTGACGACGGCAGAGCGGGGGCTGGCCCTGGTGACAGCAGAAGCCCGGTCGACAGCTCTGGTGCCCAGCGCAGCTGGAGTTGGAGATGAAAGAGGAGAGTAACCCGACAGAGGCTGCCCTCAGGAAGTAGGTGACGACGGCAGAGCGGGGGCTGGCCCTGGTGACAGCAGAAGCCTGGTCGACAGCTCTGGTGCCCAGCGCAGCTGGAGTTGGAGAGGAAAGAGGAGAGTAACCCGACAGAGGCTGCCCTCAGGAAGGAGGTGACGACGGCAGAGCGGGGGCTGGCCCTGGTGACAGCAGAAGCCCGGTCGACAGCTCTGGTGCCCAGCGCAGCTGGAGTTGGAAAGTAAACTACTGGCCTATGTTTTGGGCAAATCAAAAAACAAGGCCATTAAAAGCCTAGCATATCTTGAACATAGTCAAATGCAGCTCTGAAAGGATTGAAATCATCTGAAGGCTGATATTCAGTACGATCGAGCAGCGGCATTGTCGGAAGATCAGCCAGATCATGCCAAAAAGGAGTGCCCTAAAATGAAAACCTAGTTTATTGGAAGCTAAAAACTGCACTTTGAATTCCGAACAGCTGAAGTGAAAAGAGCCTCTGCCGTTCGGCGAGTAAGAGTATCGCCAGCGCCATCCAAATTTGCCAGATAAGACACAAGTTGAGCGAGCAGATGGCGATTGCACTGAATTCTGAAGTAGACTTGCGAAGGATCATCATAAAGGTAGTATTGAAGAGCCATAGCATCCATTTCCGAATACATCCGCAAATGAGCCTTTTTAAAATAATTTTGAATGTAATTTTATCTAAGAAAATTAAAAAAAAGAACCGATAAAAACTTTGCAGTTGTCCAAGCGTTAGCTTTAAAAAAGCTAATGCCATTGGTATAGGGACAGTGTATGAAGCTCGTGGCAGTGCTCAGAACCGTTTCAGCATTTTCCGCATCATAGAAAGACATATTGAACCGGCTAATGCCATCAAAAGAAGGCCCACTTGACTCCTATAAAATCAATAGCAAAGAACATTCAATTTTTGATTGAGGAGAAACTAGAAGAACGTAGCCGCAGCATTCAGCCATTTTCCTAAGAGCAGCATGAGCGACGCTAATAATATCAGCCATTGGCTGACCATTGTATTCAGAATTAATTGAGCTAAGAGGCATTTTGAGGATTTTTGTGAGACAGAAGAGTTGCAAGAGACTTGCTTGAAGAGTGATAAGAATCAGACACGCAATGAAAAATTTGCTAACTAAGGGTTTTGAAAGAGATAAGCAGAAGTATACACAGCTGAAAAGCCTTCTTAAGCGAAATTTAAGGACTTTTTTTCAGTTCACCAACTGCACCGTCAACTTTTATCTTATATCTTCAGTAACTTAGAGTTAAATAGCGTCTGATATTTATTTTGAGTATTTTTCAAAGAGCAAAATTTGTAAGGATGGAAGAGGGCTGGCCGGAACATCTGCTGAAGCTGGGCGAAGTCGCAGAAGAGGCAGGCGATCTTCTCTGGCGAGCGTGGCATCGCTACCGGACTTTCACGGAGCTGCAACACAATCACCTGCCCTACGTCGGTGGACAATTTGGAATCGGATTCAACGACGTATTGGGGACTTTTATAGGACGCTAATGGTTTTGTGATTTGTGTGATTTTTTAATAAAAAATAAAATATTTAAAAAAACAGGATTTGAGTTTTTTATAAGGCAGACATTTTTTATGAGATAGGCGTGTTTGAAAAAACAAATAAGAAAGTAGGAAGCGCACAAAGCTAAGTTGAATGCATGAAGCACAGTTAGTAGTATACTCATGTTTGCCTCTGCGCCCCATGCACCCCCCATGAGCGCTTTTAGAGCGCATCCCTATTCTCGCACCCGAAAACTGCATTATCATGAGTGTTTTATTTACTTTTCTCCAGCAAAAAGGGGTAAAATGGGCGCAAGTGGGTACATCATCTAT
>JASANA010009618.1:0-28310 GCA_030248095.1 Ptycholaimellus sp. GST1_10 | reverse complement strand
TATAGGCAGGTTTTGTGTAGTTTTTCGCCAGAATTCCGAATCTGTGCTTGTTTTTCCCTTGGAGCATCCTAGAAAAAGTTATTTAAGATTTAAGATTTTTTTTGTAAGGTTTTACGTTCAATCGATTTTCCAACCTCAATTTCGGCATAAAGGATGCCGAAAATCAATATTCTGGACCCACCATGGCACCCTCCAGGGTCGATATACTATAGTGACATTGAGACTGGAGCCCCAGATATTGCCAGTATGCCTCCCGGTCAGAACGTACGGCGCACGGCGCACGGCGCACGGCGCACGGCGGACGGATAACGGACGGACACTTTTTAAAAAGTTTTTTAGCCATAACTTGGTCAATTCTCAACCAAATTTAATGAACTTTTTTTTTGATTAAAGCTCTGTGTTTGCTGCGTCCATTGAGCCTACTCGCAGCACTGTAAACTGCCCATGGAATATTTGGCAGGCAATCATATTTTCAAAATCCGTAATAGGGTTGGTCCTTGGCTAAGAGGGGACTGTGCTTCCGCTCCGCTTGCACAGCCCCAATTAATTAAAAGTTAGTTATTAATAAAAAGTTATTAAAAGTTATGTTTCAAATGCTCCGGGACCGGTTATACCTCTCCGGATCTTTCTAAAATTTTATTAGCTTTCAGGAAAAAAAGTTTGTCTAAATTCGTTGAGAATTCATCATTTCTCAGCATACCCCATTTTTAAACCTTTCTACCCAAAAAATTATGTTTCAACTGTTTGAAAACCACTTCCAACCTGCCAGAAATGTAACTGCAAAAATTAGCTTTCCAGAAAAAAAGTGTCAAAACACGTTGAGAATTCGCAGAGGAAAAACCATTCCATATATATAAATATATAAACAGACAAAAAGTTAGCCATGTGTATAGACCGCGAAGCGCGGTCAAAAATTAATTGCGCATTCATAAGCAGGCGGTAATTTATGGCAGAGACCCTTCCACAAAATATTACTTTAGATTTTGTCCCGAAAGAAGCTGCAAACCAAGATTTGACAAATTGAAGCACGCGTTACCAAGATTCTTAGATTTCGGTTGATACCCCTACTGTCGGTAAAAAGACTTAAAGAGGAGTATTAAACTGCATTTATATCAACACAACTCTGTGAAACGCGAAAATTGGCCAACTTTTGACTTGCCTTTTTGTTTGGAGCAGTCGTAAGACCATTTCTGGACATTTTTGCCCAAAATTGGTGAAGTTACATATAAATGAATGGAGATTCAGAATCTGTCATAAAAAAGGGGGCAGAAAATTTATGAAAACCAAAAACCGGGTTTTAAAAGGAATCGCATTAAAACCACAACATTTGTCTAATTGCGAATGCTTGCAAAGTTTAATTTACTTACCTTACCTCATTTCAATTTGATTTCAATATGGATAATATTATGTTCCCTCCTAATTTAGTAAAGTTCAACTATTCTATGCTTATGAAAAATTGCCGCCTGATTATGAATGACCAGAGTTGTTTTTAGATGGACCAATACCAATGAAGTGGACCTATCAAAAATTTTTTCTCAAGTAATTTTGCTTTTATCAAACTAAACCACGATTTTTGCGAGGCCGTAGGGCATGGGTGCGAAGGCCCCGGAGCGTAGCCTGGCATGCAAAGCATGCTAGGCGAAGCGTAGGGGCCGTAGCACCCGTGCCCGGAGGCCGGAGGAGCTCTGGCGCCCTGCCCGAAGCGGCGGGCGGCCAAGGCCAGCTTAAGCAGTTACCCCATTTTTGTGTCCGTCTGTCCGCATATATATATATATATATCTCTATATATAATGACAGAGCCTGTCCTGTGGGTCATCACGGGGAGCACCTTAACTACAACCTCTGCAGAGGAAGTGAAGATGTTTTTGGGTAAATCGGGGGCCAGGAACACGATGGAGGTGGTGAGAGCTTGCACCAATCATGGGAACATGCTTAAAACATTGAAAATGTGAGTTTTTCCAATGTTTTTGAACTGCGCATTTTTGGGAGGCTACCCAATCTGACTAAGTTTTAGTCATTACACATAATTTATCCATGCACTTTGACAAACCAGACCCTCAAAGGCGGCCTAAACTCATTAGAGTTGGGTGCCTAATTTTTGACGTCCCTTGAGGACAGGGGGGGGGGGGGGGGGGGGGGGGGGGCTCCAGGTGGTGTAACACTTGGTGTGGCTGTAATTTGGCCACTGGGTGGGGTGAGGTTATGAAAAGAGTCAAAAGCCCAAAGAAAGAGGCTGTTGCATGAAAAAAGCTGAGCACCCCTGTAGCGGGAACCATGCAGCCCAAGTTTAAAACCCTTTCCCTAACCGTCCTCCGATACTCAATGACCCAGAAAACACAACCTAATTAAAAAGACAACTACAATAAATTTGTTCTATGTATGATTATGGCTAAAAAACATTTTAAAAAGCGTCCCGTCCGTTATCCGTCCGCCGTGCGCCGTGCGCCGTGCGCCGTGCGCCACGCTTTTCCTAATGGGAGGCATACCGAGATCTGGGTCTCCAGCTCCAATGTCACTATAGTATATCGACCCTGGAGGGTGCCATGGTGGGTCCAGAATATATTGTTTCGGCATCCTTTAGGCTGAAATTGAGGTTGGAAATCGATTGACGTCCTTCTGACCTTTTAGCTTGTTCTGCAAATCTCAGGATGGAAAACAAGCACAGATTCGGAATCTCTTCGGCGAAACTTCTGCCCTATTTTTTTGAATAAATTGTTGACCATCTTGACCTATAGGTGCACCTGAGAATTCTGAGATATGCTGCCTGGGGTGGTGGTTTAAGTGTAATTTTGAGTCTAGATATTGAACTCGGTTATTGATCGATTTGATCCCATAGGTGCAAATCTGGTCTTCATGTGCTTCTACCAGGCATGGGTCAAGCAGTCGTATCATCAAGTTAGTCTTGAGGCATTTCAAGGGTTTTTGGCCTCAATAACCACACCATATATTGGGCGTGATTCATCTTTTGTCTTTGCTTACCATTGTCTTCCTAAGGCTTCTACCAGGCGGGTAAAGAAGCTCATCATCAACTTCTGGGGCATTTTGAAGGGGTTTTTAGCCTCAATAACCCACCATATCAGGTAAATTGAGGCATAGATTACTAATCTTTGTCCATTTGCTTACGCATTTTTTGGTTCTGCCGTGGTGTGCGCTCTCTCCTTTGTCTGGTAATTAGGTTCTTTGATACCCACCGGGCGCATATTATGAATCTTTTGTCCATTCCCTTACACATTTCTTTTCACTGGGGCTTCTGACAGCCGGGGTAAAAGCCCTCTAATTCATAACTTCATCTTAAAGCATGGATTGGGCATTAGCTATTTTATGGCCTGGCTGTCAAAGAGGATGAAATCTACTGCAAATCGCATCTCCGCTTCATATTTCACTCTTAGTGGTCTCTTTATACGCTTGTAATTAGTTAGCTTGGGCATTAGTAATGAAATTTTTTGATCTATCATGAAACTATCTTGGGCTTTAAAGCAATGGGAAATTAATTTTGATAATCTTATTATTAAAAATTGCACTACAACAATTTGAAACTCTAAGAGAGCTCAGAAAAGTAGAGATTCGACAAAAGTTTGACATTTGTAATATTCGTAATTTTTTGGGCAGGTTAAAGTGCACGTACATTTTCATGAAAAACTTCAAATAATTTAAACAAATGCTGTTGGTAGCAAAAACAAAAAGCTGGGAAAACTAATAAAATTATTGTTTCAAAAAACTATATTTTATACTGCAACATATTTTCATTGTTTTTCTAAATGTTAACCAATGTTTATTTTTTCTTTTTATCTCTATCTAAACATACATCCTAAGGTGATCAAAATTTTCTGGGCTCTCTTAGCTCTTTAGAGGTTCAAAATATTGTAAGTATAATTTCATGATAAGAGTATCAAAATTAATTTCATTGCCTTAGAGCCCAAGCTAGTTTCATGATAAGATGAATCAAAAAAATTTCATTACCTTGTTGCCCAAGCTAACTTGATTACAAGCATTATAAAGAGACCAGCTAAGAGTGAAAAACACTGAAGCGGAGATTCACAATTTCAGTAATAACATAACTAACACATTGAAAGTATTTATTCATGGTACAAGGTTGTTTGGGATTTTGAGGCGTGTTTAGCTCCGCGGTCACCTATTGCGCTCTGCGCCGTATAATTGTTTAGATGGACAATCTCCTAAGAAATTGACCTGTTTACGAATTGCTCTTATTAAACCAAACTAGTATATTTACGTCCCAAGTATGTATGTTATATGTCATACGTTATACGTTATGTTATACGTTATATGTCCCAAGATACCTTGTACCATGTATAAATACTTTCAATATCAACCAAAAACCAAAAAAGTTATGTTTCAAATGCTCCATGACCGGTTATACCACTCCAGATCTTCCTAAAATTTTATTTGCTTTCAGAAAAAAAATTTGTTCAAATCCAATGAGAATTCAATATTTTTTAGAATACCCCATTTTTCCACCTTTCTACCCAAAAAATAAAATGTTTCATCTTCTCTGGGACTGGTTCCAATCCTCCAGATCTTCCTAAAATTTTATTAGCTTTCAGGGAAAAAAGTTTTTTTAAATCCGTTGAGAATTTATCATTTCTCAGCATACCCCAATTTTTAACCTTTCTACCCAAAAAATAATGTTTCAACTGTTTGAAAACCACTTCCACCCTGCCAGATTTGTAACTGCAAAAATTGGCTTTCCAGAAAAAAAGTATGTCAAAATCCGTTGAGAATTCTCTGAGGAAAAGCCATTCCATATTGATATCCTAGGGCGCGACAGCGCCCTAGTTATGAATGGGTGATCGAGTTTTTGGGTGGTTGTGTGTGACGGGGTTCAGCGCCTTGGATATTGGATAAAAACATGGACATATATATACCAATCGAAAGCTTGAAAGAAGATCTCGAGGGGGAAAATCGTGAAATGTTGATTTAGGCCTTTGAATTTTAGAAAACTTTCAAAAACCTACAAAAAAGGGCTAAAAACATACCATGTCCAACTTTGAAGTGTTCGCATTTTACAACAAAAGCAAAAGTCAACAAGGTATTCTCGGCTATTGCCAAGATGCGCGGCCCTTGTTCCAAGTAAGCAACGTTATAATCCATGCATAAGAATCACTTCTAGTCAAAATCAGCTGGTTTAATTCAAAAACCTTAAACATATGCTTGTTCGAATTTTTTAAACATCAAAATTTGAGGTTTTTGGCCACAAAGCGAAATATTACAAATTTGTTTCATAAATTCCTTTTAACAGCTTCAAGACACCACCTTAACAAACCTAACTGCCAAAATTGAGTTAATTTTTTTGGAAAACTCGGGATTTATAGATGTTTGAATTTTTGAAACATCAAGATTTTGGTTTTTTGACTATAAATCAAGAAATAATAAATTTTTCAAAAATTCCTTTTGCCAGCTTTGAAATGTTACTTAGACGGACGTATCTGCCAAAAATCAGCTAATTCCATTGGAAAACCAGTGATTTATGAATTTTCGTATTTTGAAACATCAAAAAATTGAGTTTTGGGTGAAAATCAAAAAAATTCTCCAAGCCCTAATAATGGGGCCAAGGCATCACCAAGGCGGACTTTCATGCGAAATTTCAGCTAATTTCATCGAAAAACCAGTGATTTACGATTTTTAGTGCTTTGAAACATCAAAAAATTGAGTTTTGGGCGAAATTCAAAAAATTACGCCCATCCCAAAAAATGGCCTGGAGATACCACCCAGAAGGACCTTCATGCAAAAAATTAGCCAATTTCGTTGAAAAACCGCGGAGGCCCGGCCCCGGAAAGACACATATATATATATATATATATGCGTAGGACAGACGGACGCAAAAATGGGGTAACTGCTTAAGCTGGCCTTGGCCGCCCGCCGCTTCGGGCAGGGCGCCAGAGCTCCTCCGGCCTCCGGGCACGGGTGCCACGGCCCCTACGCTTCGCCTAGCATGCTTCGCATGCTAGGCTACGCTCCTGGGCCTCCGCACCCATGCCCTCCAGCCTCCGGAGCTCTGACTGCCCTGCCCTCCACGGCAGGGGGCCGACGGCCGCGCAAAAATCTAAGAATTACGTGTTCCAGCAAATAGTTTTAGCTTTCCATTGGTGTTATTTTTGTCATAGGTTCCTTGGAGAAATTTCCCAATCAATTCAGATATGTGGATGACATTTTGTCGAGTTTTGTGCTCTACCCATTTTCGCATGTTTCATTTTAATAAAAGTGCGCAGATTTTTCTAAACTGATGCTCAGGTTATAGCTTGCATGCAGGAGGTTTGGGCTTATGTAAACTCAGGGGATTGGCTAAGGAAACTACGTATAGGGCGAAAAATATCTTTTTTCTTTCTTCTTCTTTTCCTAGGGCGCGACAGCGCCCTAGTTATGAATGGGTGATCGAGTTTTTGGGTGGTTGCATGTCACGAGGTTCAGTGCCTTGGATATTGGGTGAAACTATAGACATATATACACCAATCGAAAGCTTGTAAAGAGATCTCGAGGGGGAAAATCGTGGAATATTGATTTTAGCCTTAGAATTTTAGAAATTTTGAAAAAACATGCAAAAATGGTAAAAAATATGACATCTCTGTCTTTGAAGTGCTCTCATTTTAGAACAAAAGCGAAATTCGAATATCCAAGAATGACGTGTTTTAGCAAATTGATTCATATTTTCAGTGGTGTTAATTTTGTTATAGGTTACATGGATAAATTTCCCAATCAATTCACGTTTTTGAGAGCGATTTTGTTTGATTTTGTGCTCTACCCATTTTCTAATGTTTCATTTTAGTGAAACTGCGCAGTGTCAGATGTTGCGTCTGGGGCAATATTTAATTGATGCTCAGGTCTTCACCATGTGGTAAAGGTAAAGCAGGTTACGGTAGAGGTAAAGGAAGTGGAATATGTGTCTGAGTTTTGGAGGATTGGAATGTTGTATTAAAACCGAGGACAAATACATATCAATTGAAAGGCAAACTCGTCGCCTTGTTCATGTGGCGAATAAAAAAATTGCCTCCCACATGAACAAGATATGAACAAGACTAAAATGCTACAGCATGAAAAGCTTATGAATATTCGGTCATCAAAAAGAAATAGACAAGTTTTAACACAATCGTGATTAATTTTGATTTAAATTAAGCATACATTTTGATTTTTTTTCAATGGTTTTAGTCCATCTAAAAACTCCGCTGCTCATTCATAAGCAGGCGGCAATTTTGGCACAAAGAGGAAAAAGATATAAAAAAGTAATAAAAGGAAAAAGGAAAAAGTAATAAAAAAGAAAATAACAAAAAATAAAAAGTAAAAATTTGCATAAAAATGCATTAAAGTTAAATCGAAAAAAATATTGTTGGTTTTATGCGATATCAAAAACTAAAATTTATTTTTAGGTGCAAAACAATATCGAAATCAAACTGAAACAAGGTAACTTCTTTGTGAACATCACGAGGGCAAATTGAAATGTAACAGATTTGTACGTGACAAATTCTGTCTAGCCTTAAAAAAGTAATGTACCAAAAATCAAAAATAAATTTATTGTTTTCTTAAAATTAAACTCATAAAATCATTCAAAATTAGATTAAAAAAATGAAGATATACAAAAAATAGAATACTCTACTGAGGCTGGGTTTCTGCCATAAATTGCCGCCTGCTTATGAATGAGCAGCGGAGTTTTTAGATGGACTAAAACCATTGAAAAAAAATCAAAATGTATGCTTAATTTAAATCAAAATTAATCACGATTGTGTTAAAACTTGTCTATTTCTTTTTGATGACCGAATATTCATAAGCTTTTCATGCTGTAGCATTTTAGTCTTGTATATATATATATATAATACAGTTGCATTTTGTTTTTGGCACGCAGTTCAGTGTCTCTTTCCATGCGCGCCAAAAACAAAATGCATATGACGCAGCAGATTCCATATCTGGTACCATTGGCAAGCCAAAAGTGGGTCTCTTTTCTCGAAATTTGGAATTGCCTCGAGTAAAAAGTCAAGGAAATACATCTACTGCTACTGGAATCTGCTGCTTGGACAGTTGCATTTTGTTTTTGGCGCGCAGTTCAGTGTCTCTTTCCACCCCCGCCCAAAAACAAAATGCAGACGCCTCAGCAGATTTCACTACTAGAAATTGTATTTCCTTGACTTTTTACTCGAGGCAATTCCAAATTTCGAGAAAAGAGACCCACACTTGGCCTGCCGATGGTACCAGATATTTCATCCACTTTTAATATAAAAACATATAAAACAAATTTTAAATTTTTTTGGTTATTGGGCTTGCGCGAACGGAGCTTTAGCGAAGGGTCAGCGCCAAGCCCCTCTTTTCGACCCAGGTGTATGTTTTGAGGGTTATTGCTAGATCTTAAATTTGATAAGACAATTGCTCGTCACAGAAGGCTCCAATCGCTCTAATTCTTTCACCATTGGAAAGAGCAACATCGAATTGACTATAGTTTATCTTTTGAGTTTTTCGTAAAACGTTTGATTTTAGGGTGAAAAATGCAAAAAACCATTTATCCGAACTCCTCCTTCTCCTTCTCCTTCTCCTTCTTCTTCTCCTTCTTCTCCGCATCTATTCAATGGACGATAGTAGGTATTCATTTCTTCCCCCACAAGCCTTCCCCGGGTCCTTGGGCCTCATGTATTGACTTTTGTTCATAAGTCTTCAGTTAAGCAGCTATGTATATGCATCCGTGGTGTAGTGGTCTATGCGATTAAACGGCTGGGTGAAACTGAGAGGTTCGAATCCTTTTTAGGCAATCATTTTTATTTTGGAAACTTTAAGTTGAAAAAACAACTGGTACCATCGGCAAGTCAAAATTAGAGCTCTTTTCTCCCAAAAATCGATTGCCCTAAGCATATATCATGAAAATTTCACAAAAATATGTTAGTTTGGAGGCATGTATGCGGCCCCTAGAAGGCTCCCCTGGGGGTCCCAAAAGTTGGCCCCCCTGGGGGTCCCAAAAGCTGGACCCCCTGGGGATCCCAAAAGTTGGGCCCCCTGGGGATCCCAAAAGTTGGCCCCTGTGGGGGCTTGTCTTAGTATGCAATCAAACCATATTTTTTTGGACTAGTTTCTTTGGATATTTACCCTGCTCAGCACTAAAACCATTCAATGGCGTCAGAACTATGCATGTGCTCTTGCTGTTTAACTTTGCTTCTTTTTGCAATGACAGATTTGGGCAGGGCAATATGGTGATGACATGAAACTACCCATGGGAGGGTCCTTGAATTTTAGGCAAGGTTTTTTTGATGAGCCTTCTTATTGCCGTTTCAACTTGTAATTTGATTTGACTTTGGACCCCAATAAGTTTTTATGCAGAACACAAAAACGGCCATAAAAACAAATGGAATTTTGGGCGTTTTCTCTGGTAATTTGTTCTGATTTTGGAGCCCGGTAGGTAAACTTTGATGCTGAACACAAATCTGTTCATAAAATTGATTTTTTTTCAATATTACACTAATCCAAGAGCCTGATGTTTCAAAAGCCGTAATTGAATTTTGGACGTTTTCCCTGATATATCACTAAATTTCGTTCCCAGCACTTAAAATTTTGATTCTAAATATTTTTATTTTATTTTAGATACACCCGTACCTATATAATGCCTAGAAAGCCTCCTCATCCTTATGTTGCTCTATATTGAAGCATATGAAGGCTCCCCCACTCCTATGTTGAAGCATAGGAGACCTCCCTTGACCCAACGCTAGACTATAGGGAAACACACCTGCCCTATGAGGCACCTTTGGTTTGACGCTTTTTCCGAGACCTATGTAGAAGCTTCTAAAATGCTCAACAACATATAAGCAAGGTTTTGCAATAAGGAATCATAAGAACACATTAACAAATCTTTTTCGTCATGAAAATACCTCCCATAACATTTTACAAAAATGGCATAGGCCGGTCGCGGTCTAGTGGTCCACGCGACCGAACGGCTTCGTCCCGGTTGTCGACAGTCGCGATCGCGTCGCGTTTACAAAAAAATTTCTGGTTGCACCACCCTGCCACTTACACTTCCTTGGCTATTTATGGACGCCTTCTATGAACATTTTAATTCATTCAAAAAATGCAGAAGATTCAAGCAGATTGTGCAAGAAAAAGGGAGGGAAAAAAACTGAATGGGAGCCAAAATGCCGGAATAGGGAGGAAAAATGACTGCATTTCGCAAAAATGGCCACCCATTGTGTGGCACATTTGCCGGCCTCCCCCCTTATAACATGGGAGGAAAAATGCCTGAGGGAGGCACATTTGCCGGGTGGCCCATTTGACTGTAACACCTGCCGAAATATAGTGATATATCTTTGAAAAAGTCTGAAATTCAATTTCGGTCTTTAAAACATTAGGCTCCTGAATTTGTGTAAAGTTAGAAAAAAATCGGCTGATGATTAGGATCCCCCCCCCCCCAAGGGTTTTACCGGCCAACCAAGCCAGTTTTGGACCAACCAAGAGTTTGGCCCCCCCCCTCAAGGGTTTTGCCCCCCCCCCCCAAGTTTGCCATGTATTCTTGAGGTTGTGGTCTAGTTTGCATTAAGCTTTAAGGCTTCGCAAGCGAAGCCTACGCAGTTGCTGGTCTAGTTTGCCTTCAGCTTTAAGGCTTCGCAAGCGAAGCCTACGCAAATTCCACTATAAAAAGGTTTTGACTAAGCCTAAGCCTTTCATAGAGTCAGTATACCGATTGTAAAAAATACCCGAGTTTGGTGACCACTATCCCCCCCCCCCCAAATGCCACTTGGTGGGGGGATACTGGTCATCAATCAAGGAATTTTGGCATTTGGGGGGGGGATAATGGTCATCAAAATCGGTGACCAGGATCCCCCCCCCCCAAGTGCAAAAACACCTAAAACACCCTTAAAACTCATTGATTGCTTGATTAATACGTAGATTGATTACAGATTTGGGGGGGGATACTTACGTGGGGGGGGGGGATACTACCGTGGGGGGGGGATACTTCACAGGTGGGGGGGTAAAAGCTTGGGGGGGGGGGTAGAAGCTTTGGGGGGGGGATTCTGGTCATAAGCCAAAAATCAATTTTATGAAGATACATGTTCAGTCTCATAGTTTATCTTCCCGCGTCCAAAATCAGAGCAAATGACCAGAGAAAACGCCCAAAATTCCATTTCAGTTTTTGGGAATCCAAATTCCAAATTGGAAAAAAATCAGTTTTATGGCCGTGTTCTGCATAAAAACTTACTTATTGGGGTCCAAAGTCAAAGCAAATTACAAGTTGAAACGGCTTAAAATCAATTTTAGTTTTTGAAACATTAGGCTCCTGGATTTGTGCAAAATTGCAGAAAATTTTCATTTTTTTGACCAGATTCGTTTTAAGCATCAAAATATACCCAATGAGGCAAATATTAGAGCCAATTCCCTAATGATAACCCCTAAATCAGTTTTTGGGCATTAAAACATTAGATAAATGGGTTTTAATTCGAGAACAAATTATTTCAGCTGAGCTCCCAAAGCAGACGGAATAGAAGACCCTTCAAAAAACCTTGCTTAAAACTTGCCTAACCATATTGCCATGCATGTCAAGGACCCTCCCATGGGTAGTTTCACCACCATATTGCCCTGCCCAAATCTGTCATTACGAAAAGAAGCAAAGTTAGACGGCAAGAGCACATGCTTAGTTCTGACGCCATTGAATGGTTTTAGTGCTGAGCAGGGTAAATATCCAAAGAAACTAGTCTAAAATATGGTTTGATTGCATACTAAGACAAGCCCCCACAGGGGCCAACTTTTGGGACCCCCAGGGGGCCCAACTTTTGGGATCCCCAGGGGGTCCAGCTTTTGGGACCCCCAGGGGGGCCAACTTTTGGGACCCCCAGGGGGGCCTTCTAGGGGCCGCATACATTCCTGTTAGTTTGCCAATAAATTTAAATTGTATTTTTGATTTTCGAATTTTTTCTTTTTGTTATATTTTTTGAATAATTATGTTTTTATTTATATTTTATTTTTTTATCCATTAATATCCTAATATATTTTCGATTCTTTTATGTTTGTTATTTTTTTTTCAATGAGTTTATTTTTATTTATTTATTTTTCATACATTTAAAAAAAATTTTTATATATACATTTTATACTATATTAAAAGTGGAAGAAATAACTGGTACCATCGGCAAGCCAATTGTGGGTCTCTTTTCTCCAAATTTTGTAATTGCCTCGAGCAAAAAGTCAAGGAAATACATCTACTACTAGTGGAATCTGCTGCGTCATCTGTATTTTGTTTTTGGTGCGCATGGAAAGAGACACTGAACTGCGCGCCAAAAACAAAATGCAACTGTCCAAGCAGCAGATTCCACTTGTAGTAGATGTATTTCCTTGACTTTTTGCTCGAGGCAATTACAAAATTTGGAGAAAAGAGACCCACAATTGGCTTGCCGATGGTACCAGTTATATATTTATTTGCTTAGATTTTATTAGATAAATTAAAAATAGTCAATAAAAAATAAACTTGATAAAAAAATACAACAAAAAGGTTCAAAAACGAAAAATACAATGCAAATTGATTGGCAAAGTAATATATTTTTGATAAATTTTCTTCTCTTTTACTCATGGCAAATAATTTTTGGGAGAACAGAGCTTAACATTTGGCCTGCCGATGGTACCAGTTGTTTTCTCAACTTTTAACACGCAAAAAATAAAATTAATGATAGAGATGGATTCGAACCTTCCAGTTTCACCCAGCCTTCCAATCGCTTACACCACTACACCACTGGTGAATATGCCCTCTTAGGTTAACTTAATGGTTATGAATAAATAAAAAAAAACATGAGGCCCAGGGACCCGGGGAGGGGGGTGGGGGAAAAATAAATACCTACTATCGTCCATTGAATAGATGCGGAGAAGAAGGAGAAGAAGGAGAAGGAGTTCGGACAAATGGTTTCTTGCATTTTTCGTAGTAAAATAAAAAGTTTTTGGCAAAAGTCAAAAGATAAACTATAGTCAATTCGATGTTGCTCTTTCCATTGCAAAAAGAATTAAAGCGATTGGAGCCTTCTGTGACGAGCAGCAGCCTTATCAAAATTGAGATCTAGCAATAACCCCTAAAACATACACCTGGCTCGAAAAGAGGGGCTGGGCGCTGACGGTTCGCTTTGCTCCCTCGCGCCAGCCCAATTTTATCTTCAAAATGGCGGTAGAATTTTTGAAATTGGTCGCGCAGCCCAATATAAACAGACAAATAGTTGGCCCCGCGTATAGACTGCTTCGCGGTCAAAAATTAATTGCGCATTCACAAGCAGCGGTAATTTATGGCAGAGACCCTTCCACAAAATATTACTTTAGATTTTGTCCCGAAAGAAGCTGCAAACCAAGATTTGACAAATTGAAGCACGCGTTACCAAGATTCTTAGATTTCGGTTGATACCCCTACTGTCGGTAAAAAGACTTAAAGAGGAGTATTAAACTGCATTTATATCAACAAAACTCTGTGAAACGCGAAAATTGGCCAATTTTTGACTTGCCTTTTTGTTTGGAGCAGTCGTAAGACCATTTCTGGACATTTTTGCCCAAAATTGGTGAAGTTACATATAAATGAATGGAGATTCAGAATCTGTCATAAAAAAAGGGGGCAGAAAATTTATGAAAACCAAAAACCGGGTTTTAAAAGGAATCGCATTAAAACCACAACATTTGTCTTATTGCGAATGCTTGCAAAGTTTAATTTACTTACCTTACCTCATTTCAATTTGATTTCAATATGGATAATATTATGTTCCCTCCTAATTTAGTAAAGTTCAACTATTCTATGCTTATGAAAAATTGCCGCCTGATTATGAATGACCAGTTGTTTTTAGATGGACCAATACCAATGAAGTGGACCTGTCAAAATTTTTTCTCAAGTAATTTTGCTTTTATCAAACTAAACCACGATTTTTTTACTTCTTGTTTTGATCTTTTTGATGATCGTAAATTCATAAGCTTTGTATGCTGTGTCTGCTTCTTAGTCTTTATAATATGAGTTAACATTTTACTGTAAATTTATCAAATCCTTTAATTCTATGTTCGTAAATATTCATTCTATGGTCTTGACTGCTTTTTGGCCCAAATAAAGTTTCAATATGGTGTGCATTCTGTTTTAGGAAAACTTTTTTTTTAGGATTTAGAATAACTATAACAATTCCTTTCATGCCAGATGAGTGATTACGCTTTGAAGGTAAGGTTTGATATTGCTTTAATGATTGATTGTTGCCAGTGATTGGTGGTGCAGAGTTTTATTCTGGGTGGTGAGGAATGAATTTGATAGTTGGTTCATGTCAGTTGAGGGTTGATGGATTAGAATGAATCAGAGAGCCTTTAGGCAGCCTCGGCGAAGCAAGAGGAGAGGGCATCCAGCTGATCGGCAACCTGTTTGCCGTAGGCCTTGGCCACAGCCGGGTAGCCCTGGAGCTCAGCCCCGCACCTGGCAAAGACAGACAGACAGTGAGTTCATTCAAGGCAGAAGGAAGGGGTAGAGGTGGATGGACTCCATGATGGCCTCCTTGGCGGCGGCGACGTTCATCTGCTTGATGGCGGGCAGGGCGCTCTTGCCGGCGTTCTTGCAGATCTCCGCATCCTCCGCGATGATGTTGGCCGCCTTCTTCGCGTCCTCCTTCACCGCCGCCGCGTCCACCTTGCCCTTCACGCACTCGCTGGCTCCCTTCACCTGCACATTGCACCATTCCTCCCTCCTTCTTCCTCTGCTCCAGGGAGGGAGGGGTTAAAGAAGGGCACTTCATCCATCAGGCTCTTCACGGCCTCGATTTTGTTGTCGCTCCAGTTGTCGGCGAAGTCGCCCCAGACACCCTTGGCCCAGCTGGTGAAGTTGCCCCAGGCGTTCTTCAGGTTCTTCAGGAAACGCTTCTGCTCCACTTTCGACTCCACTGCCAGGCCCTGCACTCCTACGCTTCTTCCTTCACTATCCTCAGGCCGGGCCGCTTCAGGGAAGGGAACCAGGCCAAGAAGGACGAGGAGAGCGAGGGACAGACGCATGATGATCGGAGCTGGAGTGGAGTGGAGCTGGAGGAGGCTGCTGAAGCTTGAAGACTGATGCTTCCCTCCAAGCTTGCCCTCTCTTTTATCCCGCTCCAACCAGGAACACCTGGCTGCGAACAGCCGCAGCTGCCTTTTGTTTCCAATCGGGACCCTTAGCTTCCATGTAGACACAGACGGATGACAGAATGTTGCGCTAGGCCACCTTAGGAGTCATCATTCTGCCTTACTGCTCCTCAACCTTATAATTGCACGAACCAGTTTCCAGTCGACAGTTCAAATGATATGACGAATTTGTGGCAATGCAAGCAGAGCGTAAGCGCAGTCCCCGCTCAGCCAAGGACAAACCATAATACAGGTTTTGAAAATATGATAGGCTGCCATAATTTTTGTGGACATTTTACTGAACTGCGAGTAGGCTAAAACGGCACACTAAACTCAGAGTTTCAATTAAAAAACGTTTGCTAAAATTGGTTAAGAACTGGGTAAGTTTTGGCTAAAAAAGTTCAAAATGGGTTCCTCTGTTATTCATACACCATTCGTCATCCGCTGTACGTTCTGTTCGGGAGGCATACTGGCAACAAGGAGGAGAATAAATAGAGGGAAAACTCCTCTAAACCCACAACTTAATGGTCTAACAAATGGGGGTATATCTATTGATTGGGCTGGCGCGAACGGAGCTTTAGCGGAGTGTCAGCGCCCAGCCCCTCTTTTCGACCTAGGTGTACGTTTAAGGGGTTATTGTTAGATCTCAATTTTGATAAGGCTGCTGCTCGTCACAGAAAGCTCCAATCGTTTTAATTCTTTTTGCAATGGAAAGAGCAACATCGAATTGACTATAGTTTATCTTTTGACTTTTGCCCAAAACTATTTGTTTTAATTGGGCTGGCGCGAGGGAGTGTAGCGACCGTCAGCGCCCAGCCCCTCTTTTCGACCTAGGTGTACGTTTTCGGGGTTATTGCTAGATCTTTATTTTGATAAGGCTCTAGCTCGTCACAGGGAGTTTCAATCTTTCTAATTCTTTTTGCATTGGAAAGAGCATCATCAAATTGATCAAAATTCGCGAGAAATCGCTGAAAAGTTGCAGAATTGTAGTAAATTTTGTAAAAAACCATTTGTCCGAACTCCGACTCCTCCTCCTCCTCCTCCTTCTTCTCCGCATCTATTCAATGGACGATAGTAGGTATTCATTTCTTCCCCCACTCACCCCCCCGGGTCCTTGGGCCTCATGTATTGACTTTTATTCATAAGTCTTCAGTTAAGCAGCTATGCATATTCATCCGTGGTGTAGTGGTCTACGCGATTAAACAGCTGGTTGAAGCTGGGAGGATCGAATTCTTCTTAGGCAATCATTTTTATTTTGGAATCTTTAAGTTGAAAAAACAACTGGTACCATCGGCAGGTCAAAATTAGAGCTATTTTCTCCCAAAAATCGATTGCTCTAAGCATAAATCATGAAAATTTCACAAAAATATGTTAGTTTGCCAATAAATTTGAATTGTATTTTTGATTTTCGAATTTTTCTTTTTGTTATATTTTTTAAATAATTATGTTTTTTTATTTTTTTAAATTTTTTATCCATTAATATCTTAATATATTTTCGATTCTTTTATGTTTGTTATAATTTTTTAATGAGTTTATTTTTTTTATTTATTTTCCATATATTACAAAAAATAAATTTTTATTTATACATTTTATACTATATTAAAAGTGGAAGAAATAACTGGTACCATCGGCAAGCCAAATGTTGGTCTCTTTTCTCCAAATTTTGTAATTGCCTCGAGCAAAAAGTCAAGGAAATACATCTACTACTTGTGGAATCTGCTGCGTCATCTGCATTTTGTTTTTGGGCGCGCATGGAAAGAGACACTGAACTGCGCGCCAAAAACAAAATGCAACTGTCCTAGCAGCAGATTCCACAAGTAGTAGATGTATTTCCTTGACCTTTTGCTCGAGGCAATTACAAAATTTGGAGAAAAGAGACCAACATTTGGCTTGCCGATGGTACCAGTTATATGAACAAGGATATGGCGCAAAGCGCAATAGGTGACCGTGGAGCGCTTACACCTTCACATGTAGCAAAATCCAAAAATTAAGGAACATTTCTGCTGTGAGGGTGAACATTGCATCTCAAAAGGAAAAGTCTGTGGTTTCACAACCATTTTCAAAAGTAAGCACAGATTTGGAATCGTTATATACGACTTGTGAACAAAAAAACTCAAGTGTTCTGTTCAATTATCAGCCGTTCAGCTGCTACTAATTATTGATTCTATTGTCATGGGTGAAAGTTTGTCACTCAAGAGGGCAAGTCTGTGGTTTCTAAACCATTTTCAAAAGTAAGCATAGATTTGGAATCGTTATATACGACTTGTGAACAAAAAAACTCAAGTGTTTTGTTCAATTATCAGCCGTTCAGCTGCTACTAATTATTGATTCTATTGTCATTGTGAAGTGCAGCGATTCAATGACGTGTGGTAGATGAACGATACAGGTCGGAGAACAGGCTCCACCCACGCTTCCCTTCCTTCACCCCCCCTCCGTCTCCTTCTAACCAATTCCCCACTCTCTCCTCTTCGTCTGTACCATGACCTGCTGAAGGAGAAAGAGTCAAATGTTTAAGCTGCTAAGCAGTGCGAAGAATTGCACAGCTTTTTGGATAGCAGTTGAGTGATTGTCTGGATGCCTTTCCCATCGGCTTGAACGGCGTCCCCACCGACTTCCCCAGCTTCAGCGCCAACATGGCCACGCTGTGCAACTCCAACAACATCGTCCGGACGACTGACCACCTAATCTCCGATTGCTATCCTTCGGCCTCCCTCACCTCTCCTCCAACTTGCACAGTGTGTACAGAAGGAGGCAGAGCTGAAAGGCAATGGAAAAGCGAAAGGCCTTCCTTTGTGACCCCCGCGGGGCAAAGAAGCAGGCTTTTGCCAATCCACCAGTTAGCGACTGCAAGGGCCAATCGCAACTGGATGCAAGCAACTAAACCAAGGTGCCCTTTCGGTTCGACTGCTGCCTGCCTCCGGCCAGCAGCCGTTCACGATCTGTCTTCTTCACATCTGGAGAAGGACAGCCTGCAAGTTTCAGACGGAACAAAAATCCGAAAACTCCTGCCAACAGCTGCTGCTGCCTGGCCACGAGCTGCATCCCCATTGCCAGCTATGTACTCTCCCGTCTGCATTGCTTAGCTGACTCCTTGCCAACCGGCAATTTGTCAGTCTGAGTTTTCGGAGCGGATTTTCTCCTTTGCTGACCTGCGGGTGTAAAGTGAGAATTCCGTTTATGCTCATTGCCCATCTCCGGATAGCGATCGTCGGCTTTCTGAGACCTCAACTTCGGTGTTGACAGTGCCACTTTCGACAATCTTCAATCCAGGCAGAAAAGGCTGCCACAGGCTACCCCAACCGAGCGGAGCCAAGCGGAGGAACAGCTGCCATCCAGCTCCTCCACATTCCTGCTTCCACCGGAGTCCTGCCTCCACCCGCGGAAATCCCTTGGTGAACATGCACTGGCCAGATTCTTCACCTTCACATTAGGGAAGGACAAGGGAATCCCAGAGCTCTATCTCGACGGACTTATCTCTGGGATCTTTGTACCAGTCTCGAGCAAACTGGCACAAAAGCAGAAGACGGGAAGCTCATCAGCAGCTCAGAGAGAGAGGACTTCGTCATCAGTGTTCATCAGCCTATCCAGAACCAGTTGAACAAGGCTCTTTGTCCTCACCTCTTCATCAGCCAATTCGTCAAGAGCCGACAAGCGCCAGCTGCCTCCGCTCCTGGGAGCAGCAAGCCCAGATCGGCAGCTGCCTATTCAAGGCCGCCCACGACGAACACCCCTTCACTAGGGCCTATTTCCAGCTATCTAGTTTTTACACCCTCTCCTTTCGTTCCCCTAGCCCACACACGCACACCCCCCCCCCCACCCCCTCGCTTCTCCCTTTCTACTCGTCCTGGCACTGCCTGCCCAACCCCCTTCGTTCGGTGAGAGGAAGCGGAGAGCCTTGTTGGCCATTCAGGCGACATTACACCCCTTCCGTTCACCCGCTCTCACCTCCCTCTTCGCTTTCAACTCTCTGCCCTGGACCTCGCTCTTTCTTATCACCCAACTTCACACTATTCCTTTCCCTACATCCCTTTAGGAGTTTTCAGCGTTTCGCGCTTCGCTTATTCCTCACCTCCTTTCTATCTCTCCCCTTTCCATTCTCTACACCTCCCCTTCTCTGGAACTCAGTTCCCTTCCATTTCCCTTTCACACTCCCAGGCACTTCTGACCGAGCCAACTTATGATCCGTCTGGAACTGCCCCTGGACTACGGCCGCTAAAGTCTACTTTTGCAAGAAAGGATGACTAGGCCCCTTCTGGAACAGTCTCCCATCAAGCCACAAGCAGTCTCTAGAAATTACGCATTAGCGGTTTCGATGAGACTCCCTGTGAGCTCCAGTTCAAGCTGCGAGTCTCATGAGGAGAGAAGGGCAAAAGGAGCAGCCACGCAATGCAAAACAGTCGGGCAGACGAAAGTTAGAATGAAAAATAACAATTAGTCTGCCTAGCTCCTGTTTGCACGACAGCGGAAGAAAGCGAGACGATCAACAGAACTGGACAGTGACAAGACAGGAGTAAGACAGGCTCAGTGTCAGTGAGTTGCCTATCCCCAGTGTGCCATTCACCCTTCCCCTTCCCTCATTTCCTCACCCCTCCCTTCGATTCCTCCCCTCCCCCTCTCTGCTACAATCTCTCTTTTAGCATTGCCGAGTAAGGAGGAATGGCGGAAGTGTCGGCAAGCTGTTGCCTCAACAGCAGTTGTCATTTCGGCACTACTGCAACACCTGCTGCAACAATGAGCTCCAACTTCACCTGCTCTCGTTGCGGCAGCACCAGCACACCCACCGCGCCCATCAACTGCTGAGCCTGCCACCAGAGCTTCTGCTTCCCATGCACGACGGGCCCACTGGAGGCCAGCATCAACCCGGAGGACCTCCGCTTCTTGCCCAACCTCTGCCAGTACCTTCTCAACAACTTCAAGGAGGGCTACTTCTGCCAGGCGTGCTTCAAGAACCAGAACAGGGACGGCATGTCCATCCTCCTCCAACTCATCTCCCAGGGCGTCTTCCACCCCAGCAACCTCCAACCCTTGCTGGACGGAATCAGAGAAGATTCGGTGGGTGTGAGGGAGACCCTGGAGCGACTGATCTGGAACTTCTACTCCGCTGCCTGTGTGAAGATGAGCTACGACCCCTACTTCCTGGCCCCCGAGCCAGCACAGTGCCTCCTAGCCCCAGTGGACCCCTCCCTGCAAGACCCACCCCTTCAGGACCTCCTCCTCCCTACTCCTTCGGCCCCTCCGCCTCCTACGCGCTTCACTTCTGCCCAGGAGCAGGAGGGCAGCAGTAGAAGCCAGATGCAATCCATCAGCGGCCACTGGGACGAGGACATCGCCAGCGCATACAAGAACGCCATAGACCGCCTCAACGACGCCGGCTATCAAGTGAATGCGCTGGACCTGCTGATCAAGAACCTCTCCCCCTCCCATCCCAGAACCCAGGAGTACGAGATGGAGCGCTCCTTCAAACTCGCGGAGAGAGAGGAGTGCAAGGAGGAGGCGGATCGACTGGGCAAACTGTGCTACTCAGTCACTCCAGAGCAGCTCTTGAGCACCATCCTCCCAGATCCAACCACGCCTCCCCCCACCATCACCCATTCCTTCTCCTTCAATGGCAACCAGCTGCCCGCAGGAGGAGGAGAAGAGCACCGCCTCAATCAACAGACCCCCACCCAATCCCCGCATCTGACACCCGCACAACCCCCGCAAGTACCCCCCATCGCCCACAACCTACCCATCCAGTCCCAGCCCAGCTTCAATGCCTCAATCTCTGGACCCCTCGCCAACATGAACGATCTCCAAGACAGCCTTCCTCCTCTAGCGGGCGCGCCAGCTGCTGCGCAAGCCGGGTCAGCCGCCAGCCTGATGCCGGAGCAGAAACAATCATCCGCAGCGGGGGCCACAGCACCCAAAGCCAGACCCACAGTGCCCACACAGACAGCCATGGGGTCCACGCGGGGGCCCGTCCAGCCCACGTTCTCCAGGCCCTCTCAAGGCGGAGAAAGCCATCGCTCACTCATCGAGGAAAACGGACACCTCTGTAGGCCACCGAGCCACAGTCAGCGGCCGCCTCAGCGCGGACTCACGCCGCAGGGACGTGCCCGAGATCCCTTCGTGCCCGTCAGACCTGCTTCTCGCAACCAAGTGCCGCAGCCACCGCCGCCAAGACCGGTGCTGAGCAACGTGGTGGCGGACAGATATCGCTCTGACGTCACCGGAAGACAGCCTCAGTTCCCCAAGCACGACCATTCTGGCGTCCCAAGGGGCTACTATTGGACAGGGGACATCCCCAAATTGGCCCCTGGAGAACTGCTAGACTCAATGGAGATCATGGCGGACCTCAGGAGAGCTGTCACCTCCCCGACCCCTCACATTCATCGCCAGCATGGCGCCGCCGGCTGGGAACCGGAGAATGTCCAGGAGCGGGACCCGGTCCCAGCCCAACTGGCACCTCCGCTCCCAGCCAGCCACCCAGACCCCCGTCTGGGGCCCATCACTCGTCCGAGCAGAAAGACAAGTAGAGACGAGGCGAGAGAGCTGGAGAGAAGTGTGCTCATCAACTTCGCTCACTCTGCCCCCCAAAACCAAAGGGGACAATTGGACAGCAGAGTCTACAGAGCCACCTCTCAGCCGCCAACCTACCCGGCGCAACCAGGGCTGCAGCAACAGCTCTACAACCTGCCCTCACAGTGACAGCCACAGCAGTGGCTGCCAACGCTACCGGGCCAGCAGCCGCCGCCACCGCCGCCGCCGCAAGGGCCGCCGCCGCCGCAAGGGCCGCCGCCTCCGCAGGGCCTACCGGGCACCCCCCCCCCAACCCCCCGCACCCCCCCCCCCCCAAAGGCCCCCCCCCCAACACCCACACCCCCGTTACCCCCCCCCCCCAAGTCCGCCCCCCCCCACACGAGCCCCCCGCACGCCACCCCGATCTGGCCCCCCACCCCACTTTGGGGGGTGGTGGTGGGGGGGGCTTTGTGGAGGGAGTGGAGAGAGAGGGGGGGGGGGCCCCCCTGGGAATCTCCTCACCTACGTCAACAACGTCGCCTTCACCGCCACCACCTGGGAGGAGGCGATGAGGAAGAAGATGGAAGCAAAGAAGATGTTTGAGGAAGCGGGCATGAATCTGCGAGAGTTCACCTCCAACTCCGCCGAGTTCAACAAGAAGCTGCGCTCCGACGAGAGAGGAAAGATGGAAGGGCAGAAGATGCTGGGAGTGGCATACAACGCGGAGAGGGATGTGCTGGGAGTGGCCAGACCGGAGAAGAAAGTCACCTCTCCCCCCACCAAACGCCTCATCCTCTCCTACTACGCCTCCCACTTTGACCCCTTTGCCCTCTTGGCCCCAGTCCTGCTCCAAATCAAGCTCCTCTTCCACGATGTCGCCCTGGCCGACTACGACTGGGACACGCCCATCAGCAGGAAGGAGTTTCAGGAGCGGTGGGAGGACTGTCAGGAGGACCTGTCAGGGATCCTGGCCATCTCCTTGGCAAGAAGGGCCACCTTCACCGGCGCCGACGCCATCACCCTGCTTGGCTTCTCCGACGCCAGCAACCGGGCCCACGGCTTCGGCATCTACAGCCACACCTACACCAACTGGGAGGCCATGCAGGCCATGGTCCTCTACGATGGACAGGGACACCGCAAGGAGAAGACTCAGGGAGCCCTCTGCACTCTCCTCTTTGCCAAGGCCTCTCCCAACCCCGTCAAGCTGGAGGACACGCCGAAGACGGAGCTGCTGGCCTTGGAGAAGGCCGCTAAAGCTCTCAAGACCATCTACAACGAGCTTCCTCCCGACATCCAGGTGTGGGAAATGCGGCTGTACACGGACTCCATGATCACCCTCCAGCAGTGCCACAACGGCAAGGGGCCCACCATCTACACCAAGAATTGGATCACCAAGATCCGAGAGCTCCAGGCAGAGCTGGGCTTCTCCATCCACCACGTCTCCACCAGCCAAAACCCGGCGGACATGGCGTCCAGAGGCCTGTCCATCGGGGACATGAAGGAGCCGGAGAACTTCAACCTCTGGTTCCACAGACCCAGCTGGGCGCAGGGAGAGCCGCAGGACTTCCCTTCCTACCAGCATCCCACCGCCGTGGACATCGTGGAGCTGGTGGACTGCCACAAAGTCTCCGCCGCCGGACCACAGATGCACTGTATGGTCCAAATGATGAGAAAGGCGCTGATGGAAGATGCAGTGGAAGGACCCTTTGGCTTCCAGGCGCAGCACTTCATCGGCAAGTCCTTCAACTACCTCCTCAACTCCACCGTCCAGGCGACGAGAGCAAAGAGGAGGTTTCTGGGCCAACACCCCATCCCCAAGGGGCCCATCACGGCCGCCGAGAGAGAAGCCGCAGAGGAGCTCTGGGTGCGCCATCTGCAGCTGCGCTGCTTCAAGGACGTCATCAAGGCCCTGGAGAACCCTGAGAAGAAAGCGCCAGCTCACGTCACTCAGCTCATCCGCAGCCTCAATCTACAACTCTCTGACACCGGTCTCATCCGCTGCGGAGCGAGGCTGGAGCTGATGACGCTGCCCTTGGATGCCAAGCACCCTGTCCTCCTGCCCAACGAACACCCATTCACCATCCTCCTCATCCTCCACTACCACAAGCTGGTGGGACACATGAAGACGAAGTCCACGCTAGCCATGATGCGTCAGCGCTACTGGATAACGTCGGGAGCGAGGAGAGTGAGAGCAGCGCTGAACATCTGCGTCACCTGCCGCCGCACGGAGGCAATGCCCTTCTCGGCCCCTCAGTTCCGCTCATACCCGGCCATTCGCTTCGAGAAGAGGAGCGTCATGAAGAACGTGGCCATGGACCTCAAGGGACCATACTACGTCCTCTACGAGATCTTAGAAACCGAAGAAGAAGAAGGAGAAGGGAACCGACAAGATGACGGAAGTGCAAGACTACCGTCTAGGCAAGGCCTATGTCCTAGTCTACACCTGTCAGGTGACTAGAGGAGTTGGCCTGGCCCTCGTCCACTGCATTGACGGACCCACCATCCTCGGCGCCATCTGCACCCTCACCAGACGCTTGGGCTACCCCCGTGAGGTCTACTGCGACAACGGCTCCCAGCTTGTCTGGGCCACCCTCTCCCTCTCCGACTACACTGACATCAACCTGAGCCAGCAGGACGTGGACGTCCTGGAGACCTACTTCCCCCTTCGAGGCACCACCCTCCGCACCAGTCCTCCTTACCATTCAGTCTTTTTGGACTGGTGGAGAGAATGGTGGGAATGGTGGCCAAGCGCCTGCCAAGATGAAGGCGGAGAACAAGGAGGATACCATCAAAGTCCTTTGTACATTAGGCCCATGCTGCAGGAGATCGAGGCCATCCTCAACCGCCTCATTTCCTTCTTCGCCTGCAAGTTAGACCTTTCAAGTCCACTCCTATCCTATTTCCCTCTCACCCAACCTGGAACCTGTCCTTCCTTCCTTCCTCCCATGTCAAGGACCTACACCGACAAGGAGTACAAGCCCACGCACCTCCTCAACTCCCACCAGGACCCGAGAGAACTCCTGGACGAGTTAAGGTGTACATCGAGGAGCTGAAGAACATGCTTGATCGTGAGTGGAGCACTACTTCAAACCCACAGCACGACGAGTTCCTTTCCCCTCCAATATGGAAGGAGAGAGTGGCGCGGCTGTACAACGAGAATGGGCCCGCCTCACACCTTCCACATCAGATGCCTTTAATCGTCCCCGGTTTCCTCCCACCTACGCTGCACACAAGAAGGAGGAGAAGCCCCTCATGGCAAGTACCCGTCAACAAGCGCGTGAAAGGCGGGAAGACGAAGCATACCATCCTCAACCGCCCTCATCCGCTCCCTCATCCCCCTCCTCTACGAGGCTGGCCCACAGCCGTTCCCTTCCTTCCTCCTCCCCAGGGCAGTGATGGTACCTGAGCAAGAAGAGCAGGCAAGGCCAAGGGAGGCGATAAGGGAGACTCCTGAGGGAGAAGACAGAAAGGTGAAGAGGAAGCGGGGACGAGGAATCCATCTAGCAACATGGGTGAAGAAGTGTAATTCTCACACTCACCAAGGAGCCTCCCAAGTCCCAAACAAGGAGCCTGAAGACAGTCGTGGAAGAATCAGGCTAGAAGGACAAGGCACTACCTGTCTGGGAAGAAGCGTCCTAGATAGCTTCCTAAGGTAGCCGTGAACGGCATGCACCACCTGCCCTCACCCCCCATTCCGCGGATTCCTCAAATGTTCCTCGGCCACCAAGAATCTCTCTTCTGGCAAGAAATGCCAGAAAGAGCCTCCAGCCAGCCCTCCACGCCACTCCACTCTGCAAAAGAAACTCAGATTAAGTGATCTCCAAAAAGCCTACCTCGCCTGGGGAACCATTGCACTAATTTGACGAGGACCGAGCCCACCCGTTCACTGAATAACACCGCCGAGCTCCTGGCCTCTTCAACGCACTCTGCGGTGATTATCCCTCCCTAGTTCAAAGGAAATGCAGAGCTGGCGATGAGGCAACGCGACATGCTGCTCGCCTGCTACAAGAGGGAGGACAAGGTGGAAGAAGCCTGCGATAGGGAGACCGAGGCAGCAGCCGGACGACGAAGCGACGCTGGACATGGAGGACGACTGCGGCCGCAAGCAGTGGATCCTCCAGGACTCCGCCGACCCCGCACCTCCTCCCTCATCCCACCGACAACGCGGGACGGCAACAGCCCTGAGCTCCCTATGCCACCCATGAGCAGTGGAAGAAGGAAAAGGAGCACGGCAGGCTGCCCGGCAAACTGCCCTGGGATGACACTGATGCTGGTGACGGCCGTGCACGCCCAATCCGCACGGCGGCCTCTCTTGTTCACCAAGTCCCCAGACCCTGCCAGGCCAGGGCCAGGTCAGAGTGGAGGAGCGCGACAGCTTCACCCCTCACGACCCTCGGGCGACCGTTCCTCCAGACAGGAGAGAAGTCAACCATCCTCAACCAGCCCCCCAGACCCTCCCAAGCCACCTCCACTCACAGCAGAGCAGATCCAACCTCGTCTCCGGAGAAGGAAAGAAACACCAGAGGGACCTGGCAATGCCTCTGCCCAAACAAATGTCCAATTCCAGCTCTGCCCTCAGCACCACAATGGAGGACGTCCCTTCATCCTCCCAGCCTACACTCGCGACTGCTCCGTCTACACTCAACCTCTGCCATGCACCTACCACACCGTGGACCTCTACCTTCCAAAACCCTCCAGACCCAGCGTTCCCGCTGCTCAATGCATGCTGAAGATACTCACCACCACCACGAGGAACGATATCATCACCCACTTCCTCAACTGGGGTCTCGCTGATCGAGTGGAATGGAAACCGGTGCCTGCGGATGAGTGTCTGACGGCGTGGAAGATGAAGAAGTACCGCGGAGTGGACCTGGTGAAGCTGGATGACAAGGTCTACTCCACAAACCAGGAGGAAGAGTACGGCTGGCCCTGCTGCTTCAAGACCTTCTACTACTACACCACCAACCTCATCGTCCACGAGGGATCAGTCTACGCCTCCAACAGAGCACTGACCTCCAACCTTGGAGGCCTGGAAGGCTGCGACGTGGACAAGGAGAGCTGCGTGCAGGCCACGTACACCATCGTCTGGGACGACGACCCCGTCTTCTCCTACTGCCCCTTCTCCCACTACGGCTCCTACAGCGGAGACATCATGGGCGACCGCATTCGCATCGCCAAACTCTCCACCTCATTCTCCACCTACAGCCCACCTCCAGATTTTCCCTACAACAAGCCAGAGCTGGGCTGTCTGCCTGCCGACGTGCTTCTATCCCACGAAGGAGGAGCGCTTTGCATCAACTACAAGCGAAAGAAGAAGGTGGAGTACCCAAAGCCGCGAGGAAAACCCAGCAATCCTCATCGATCCTCACCGACTCAATCAACCCAAGGCCAAGATTGGAAGAAGCTGGAGGAATGGAGACGGATGCAGAGTCAGCGAGAGAAACGATCCGCTTCCACTCCTGCCCACATCCATCCACATCCTTCACCTCACACCTCCCCACCCCTCTCCTCAGATCCGGACGGAAGAGGCGAGACTCCGGCAGATCAGCCAAGGAGCTCTCCTTGGGATCTCGACAAGAACGCTAGGACAGCCCTCATCCATGACCGCCTCCGCCGCATCGAGGACTGGGTGAACCTCCACAACCCGGGCGAAGCGAAACTGCACTACATTGTGGATGAACTGACGGACATCATGGGCCAACTGGACATGAAGGACGAGCATCGCATGTGCGTCATCGAGGAGCACCAGTACCAGCTGCTCAAACAGATCTTCCACATGAACCCCACCAATGGACTCCGTGCCCTCATTGGCCGTGAGGACCTAGCCGCCGAAATCCGAGGGTCCGCGATCTACATCTCCCAATGCATCAAGGCGGAAGTAGCAACCGTCTTCCCCTTCCATCAACTCAAGGGAGATGACAAATGCTACGCCTTCATGCCCGTCAAGCTCCGCTCCAGAGAGATCCTCTTCCTGCCAGACGGAGTCGGACTGGACCTGGTCCACCACAGCCCGCTCATCGACTGCGACCTGGTGAGCCAGTTCCAGTTCGTCGGCCCCGTCTCCAAGGAGGACACCGCTGCCTTCTTCCAGCAGTTCACCCATGGCACCTTCGCTACCTACCTCCAAACACCCTTCTCCAACACCTCATTCCCAACATCCACCCTACGACTCCCGTGCTCTTCAACGCCCCTCTCATGCCCCCGTGCTCCGCACTCACTGCCTACTCCTCCAACATACCCGTGTTCGAACACCGGACTTCGGCGACGGAGCGTCTTCCAGCCTGGATGCCCTGGACGGGAATGGCTCCAGTGGAGGTGATGCGAGAGACGATGATGCCAATGATGGAACTTCCACGCTCCCTCTCTGAGCGCTCAGTCACCCTGAACGCAGGAGAAGGAATCGCCTACTACCTCGACGGCTCCACCGAGAGCCTCACCCCCAGCATCCTGGCGGAAGGATCCCGATGAGGAAGCCGAGCGGGAAGTGAAGTGAGAGGAGGCGGCCGAGTGCGATGCTCCACCTCCAACGTCTCCTGGCACCTGCCCGATGAGGAAGCGCGTCAGCTCCGCTGAAGCGAGAGAGCCAGCCAACGCCGCTCCCTCTCCTGCACATCCTCCTTCAACTAGCCTTCCCCACTATGCTCCCTTTGTATCCCTTCAGCAGAACTAACACTCCCCCTCCTTTATCATTCTGCGAGATGTGATCTGGAGTGATGGAAGATCTGCCCTACCGAATAAACATGGCTTCAAAG
>JASANA010009615.1:0-32592 GCA_030248095.1 Ptycholaimellus sp. GST1_10 | reverse complement strand
GATGATGATAGGCTGAGCTGGATCGCTGGTGTTGTCTTTGTTTTGGTAGGCTCTGGCGGTGATGAATGTGATTCGGTCGTTAGTGGAGTCCATAATCGCGTTCATGACGACGATGATGGGCCAGGTGTGCTTCCCAGACCCCAACCAGATTTGACAGGCAACTGTTGTGATCAGGAATCATCAGGCCACTCCAGCAACGGCAAAGAAGTGGTCAAGGATGTAGTTTCTTAGGATGATGATAGGCTGAGCTGGATCGCTGGTGTTGTCTTTGTTTTGGTAGGCTCTGGCGGTGATGAATGTGATTCGGTCGTTAGTGGAGTCCATAATCGCGTTCATGACGACGATGATGGGCCAGGTGTGCTTCCCAGACCCCAACCAGATTTGACAGGCAACTGTTGTGATCAGGAATCATCAGGCCACTCCAGCAACGGCAAAGAAGTGGTCAAGGATGTAGTTTCTTAGGATGATGATAGGCTGAGCTGGATCGCTGGTGTTGTCTTTGTTTTGGTAGGCTCTGGCGGTGATGAATGTGATTCGGTCGTTAGTGGAGTCCATAATCGCGTTCATGACGACGATGATGGGCCAGGTGTGCTTCCCAGACCCCAACCAGATTTGACAGGCAACTGTTGTGATCAGGAATCATCAGGCCACTCCAGCAATGGCAAAGAAGTGGTCAGGGATGTAGTTTCTTAGGATGATGATAGGCTGAGCTGGATCGCTGGTGTTGTCTTTGTTTTGGTAGGCTCTGGCGGTGATGAATGTGATTCGGTCGTTAGTGGAGTCCATAATCGCGTTCATGACGACGATGATGGGCCAGGTGTGCTTCCCAGACCCCAACCAGATTTGACAGGCAACTGTCTGCGCTTTGTGAAGGTTCAAAAGTCGCCAGTTGGCGTGTAAAAACAAGAGTTCATGGTCTAATACAATCATCGGCATTTGCCAGTATTTCGGATTCATTGTAAAAAGAAACAAAACTAGCTTTAGAAATAAACATTTTGGATTTTAATCCCATTAACCGTTTTGAAATTTTGAAAAAAGGTTTGACACACAAAAGAAACTGGGATTTGTGACCAATTAGCGAGATAACCCTATGTAAAAACTTCACATCTGCCTTGTTTTTCTGGTTACAAATAATACAGCCATTTCTTACGTCATTATTACTGGGCATTTAGCTTTTCAAAAACTCTGGCTAAATTTGTTTCCTTTTTACACACATATTCAGCCATCAAACAGACATAATGAGCGGAGTAATAAAGCAGCAATCGAGCAATGAACAGACACTAAGCAAGACTCTCGCCGTGAAACAGCCAAATCTCCCAGGCATCCAGGGTAGAGGAGGGTCGATCTCTGATCCTCAGCTCTGACCACCAGTTAAGGCTGACCACGTTGCCCTCCTCCGTCTTCGTCGTCACCAGGTTCAGCTGGTCCTTGTGACGCACCTCAATCCCAGCCCTCAACCACTGCTCTGGAGACTGAATTCCAACAGGCTCCCCGCAGCTGCCTTCCGGGTTGCTCGGGGAGACCAGGTGGAACTTCTCCCAACTGCAGTCGCTAGTGCGGAAATTACACTCGGATCTGGTGCAACGATCTCCCCAGTCCTCAAATGGGCACTTCTTAGCTGTGGAGCAGTTTTCTGCTAAGTCTAAGGCTAAGTCTAAGCCTTAGACTTAGCAGAAAAAATAAATGTAGTGATGGTATAAAATAGAGGATGGAGGCTAACAGTGATATCCGTCCAGTCCATCACCCGATCGTCGCAGGAAAGGTAGATTGGGCTGTTGTCGTAGCGCAGGTAAACTTCGTCGCAGTACCTCACCGCCTCGCCCTCTTCCCCGCCCTCCTTCTCCAGCAGGAACACCTCACCTGGGCAAAGGAGAGGGATTTTAGAAATATGAAAGCCCCAGGAAGCAGCTTGCCCCAGCATTTCCATGGCTCCGGTTTCTTCGACGGAGTAGTGTTCGGATTGGTCTGACGATAGAAGGGCTCCGCTTTGCCAGTCCATTCTGGACAGCTGCGCCCCTGAAAGCTTTGCCATCAAAGGCCGTGACAAGAAAGAGGCCTTAGAAAGCGGAGACGTCACAGCGGTGCTCGGCGCAGGAGAGCCAACGATCGTCGTTATGATGGGAGACTCGACGAAAGGCCACAAAGGACTGGTCCTTTACAAAGGTCGCGCTCTCTTCGCAGCTCAGTCTCACTCCGCTCAGGCAGGACAGAGCCTACCGATGGGGGTTGATTTATTCATACTCTTTTTTCAATCAACTATAATCTACTAAATATTTTTGCGCGGCCGCAGGCCGCCTGCCGCGACGGGCAGGGCAGTCAGAGCTCCGGAGGCCGTAGGGCATGGGCGCGGAGGCCCCGGAGCGTAGCCTAGCATGCGAAGCATGCTAGGTGAAGCGTAGGGGCCGTAGCGCCCGTGCCCGGAGGCCGGAGGAGCTCTGGCGCCCTGCACGGAGCGGCGGGCGGCCAAGGCCCGCTTATACAGTTACCCCATTTTTCGTCCGTCTGTCCGCATATATATATATATATATATATGTGTGGTACCGCAGCCCGTACTCCTCGGTTTTTCAATGAAATTGGCTAAAATTTTGCATGGAGGTCCGTCTAGGTGGTGGCTCGGGACGTTTTTGTGCGCTTGGCGCAATTTTGATTTGTTCCAGATTTATGATCAAAAAACCTCGAAAATGAAGAGCTTGAAATTCGAAAATATTTCGAAAAATTAAATTTTACTAGTATTAATTATTGATTATTATTTAGATTGTTGTTATCATTTAAAAGCCTCAGAAACCCAAAATAGGCCAATATCAATTTGTTACTTGCCAATATTAATTTGTTGCTAAATTTTTCTTGAGTTCCTTATTGTTCATTTCATTGCTTAACAAGGTAAAAAAGGCCGCGCATCTATTGGCTATAGCCGATATTTCCTTGTTCTGATGACAATGTGTCAGAATATGCGTTAATTGTGCTCAATTTAGTAGATCTTGAGTTATACTCGACTGAAAAGGGGTATGAATAAATCATCCGCCATGGTAGATCGCTTCTTCACAGACAGCCTGCCAGAAGAGGAGCGAAAGAACGGGAAAGGTGTGCGGTGGGCGACGGAAGAGAAGCAGGACGTCCATCTCTCTCAGCGACTCCAGCTTTACGCTTTCCGAACTGGCGTCGTTATAGCGGAGCAGTGGGACCTTTGAAACTTCGGCTGGCTTGCTGGAATAGAATCCTGCCTATGCTCACCTCAAAGCTGACTGCGTTGATGCCCAAATCTGCGCCACCCTCCATGGCATTCTCTGGCCTAGGTCGGGAGCTGGAATGAAAGATTGATGGTGGGTGCATCAGAGCATACCTAAAGGAACTATCAGCTTCTAAACTAAACATTTATACATAATTATTAATTTTATTTTTTGTTTAAAATGCATCAGAAATAGATGGCAGCAAGCTGATAAAAACATAAATTAAAAAATAACAAATACAATTTATTAATTACAAAATACAATTATTTGTTCATAAAATTACAATAAAATTAACTTCTCTCTAGTCAAAGGGATACCTGCATCCAGGCCCACGGTTGCTGCGAATTCTGGGCTGTAGAAAGACAGCAAAAAGGTCGTCGTCCTCCTGACGCAGACTGGCAGCCACCTCCTCCAGCACCCGGCTGTCCACCAGGATGCCTGGCCGAGCCTTCTCCAGCGTCCTTCGCCACACGTACCGCCCTAGCACCCGCAATTCCGTCTCGCCTACGCTCCTGAGAGTACCCGCCAGGATTTGAGGATTAAGAGGGACTGCAAATTCCTCTCAAGCTCCCACCCCACCTTCTTTTTCAATTATCCGCTAACCCATTCCCTCACCGGGTTTTATCTTTTCTTTTAAAGATGCCCACTATCAGCATGTCTTATTTGTGTTTCCGACGCTTTTTGCGCGGCCGAAGGCCGCCTGCCGCGAAGGGCAGGGCAGTCAGAGCTCCGGAGGCCGATTCCCCACGGCTAAAATTCCCCACGGCTAAAGTTCCCCATGGCTATTGTTCCCCATGGCTAAAATTCCCCACGGCTAAAGTTCCCTGGGGCGAAAATTCCCCATGGCTGTAATTTCCCTTCCCGTAATGGTCGATTCATGGACATTCACAAATTTGAACAAATATTAAAGTTTTGAATTCGTAACTAATTACTATATTTCATGTTTTTAAGCTCAATATAAACTTTTGAGTGCTCCAACTACTCATGAGGAAAATATAGCTCATATGATCTGTTCCCCCAACATTGGAAACTTGTAAAAAATTAAATTACAAATTAAGAAATCCTAATATACAATTTTTATTTTGAATATAATAGGTTGAAAACATGGAAATTTGTTTGTTGGTTCCAAGTGATACATGGAAGCCAGAATTGAAAAGTTTTTTTAGTTTTTGTTGAAAATTTAAATACTTGGGATTTATGTCTCAGATGGCAAGAAATGATGTTTTAACATGGGGAAAATGCTAAGTTCATAAAATCATATTCATAAAATTGTTCACGATTTTGAGCCAAAATTTTGTGAACATTTTTGCAAAATATTGGGAAATTGTTCATATTAATTAAAATCAGTTGATATGTCATTTTTTGCATTCGTTAAAACCTTAATAAGTTATTTCAAAATTGTTACTGTTCACCAATCAAGAGATACGGATCTTAGCCAGGGTAAATTATAACCATGGGTAATTTTCGCCATGGGGAACTTTAGCCGTGGGGAACCTTAGCCATAGGGAATAATAGCCATGGGGAAGTTTAGCCGGGGGGAACTTTAGCCGTGGGGAAAGTTAGCCATGGGGAATTTTAGCCTAGGGAACGTTAGCCGGGGAAACTTAGCCATGGGTAATTTTAATTTTAGCCCGGAGGCCGGAGGAGCTCTGGCGCCCTGCCCGAAGCGGCGGGCGGCCAAGGCCCGCTTAAGGGCTATATATATATATATATATATATATATATATATATATATATATATATATATATATATATATATATATATATATATATATATATATATATATATAATCTTGTCCGTTCGCGGCCAGTACTCCCCGGTTTATGTGGTGTTAACAGCAGGAACATAGCGAGATTCTCTTTCGTAAGTCACCGGAAGAGGCCCGGAAGAGCCGGGAAGGAGAGCGGAACAGGTTAGGGCATCTTGGGGAAAATAGACAGACTGATCCCGGCCTCCCTTCCGCCCGCCTCGTCAACATGGGACGGACGAAACAGGTTTGGGAAACATCACAGCGCACCCGCGGGGCGGCCGGGAAGGATAGCAGTGATCACACCGAGCATCTACAGCGGGCAGAGGAACGGGGCCTCGGATCTACGCTACAAGCAGAATACTACTATAGGGTAAGGAGGGAAGTCATCGCTCGGTGAGCCCATGGTCGGGTAATTCCGCGTCCGAGGGATAGGTCCAGCATCGAGGATAGCGGGCGTCGTCGTGGGAGGACGGAATAGCGGTTCCGTAGCAGAAGATCCCAGGATCCAGCTCGTCGAACGTCCTTCCGTCTCAACTCGGCCGAAACTGGTCCTCGGGTCGAGGTCCAGGCTGACTTAGGACTCCAGGTAGAGGGAGAGTCGGGCTCCGTCGGGTCTCGTCAGCACCAGCCGGCGTAGATCTTCCGCATATCGCCTTTTTCCGTCGAAACAATGCTCGAGTATCTTGCTGATCCCTACTGCCACTCGAATGCCGTCGGGCTGCAGGACGTAGGTTCCGGCCTGCGAGCCGAATTGTTGGAGACCTAGGTCGCGGCCATTGTCGATCTTGATGATGAAGTTGTGTCCCCTGTACTCGATCGCCGACCTTCTTCTTCCGTTCGTCGTAGTGGGACTTCCTTCTCGGTCCTGAGCATCGGCGGGCGAAGCGGTGAGGTCCGGTTCCGAGGGGATAGAATCGGTGACTCTTTCCTTCCTTTGCCTCGCTTTGATCCAAGCCGGACCCATCTTCGTGTCCTCCTCGAGCCAATTGCGGATCCGCTGATACACTACCTCCGGCATTGGGCTGACACCGTCGAGGTCGAGCATCCAAGGTGGTTGCGGAAGCAACAAGATTCCCGTAGCCAGTCGATCCATCCACGGAGAGTTGGCATAGTGATCCTTGAGCCGGACGGTTGAAAGAGGGCCAGACAGTGGTCCAATGGCCTGCCAGAACTCGGGAGGAGAGAGGGACTTGTCTAGGTCTCGACACGTAGACAGTTGGACCTCGGTTAAACGACCTCGTCTTGGTTTGAAGAAGTCGAAGATCATCTGCTTGTGGACTCCGTCAAAGCTGCAGCAGTCGAAGACTACCACCTTGTTGTCCAAGCACATTCCCTCGAACATCAGCAGCATTATCTTTAATCCCCTGCTGTTCAGGCCTTGTAGTATGAGCTTATCCGCGGAGATGTGCCGAAAGTAGTTCAGGAGTCGTCGTTGCTCTTCGTGGTCCGATATGACATCGGTGAGGCTGAGCGTGCGGCCGGTGAAGGTTCTGCTCAGACTCGGCCTCTTCTGTTTAGCGATTCGTTGCATTCCTCCTTGTTGTTTGTTGGCCTGAAGGATGGCGTGGAGGGCAGGGTGAGGGTAGTTGGAGTCGGAGTCCAGGCGGGACGCCTTCGATGGTGGTTCACTGTTCTCTTCGACTTCTCCCGGGACTACTTCATCAGCAAACTTCGTCAAGTGGATCTCCAGCCGGTACCGAGCCGATACCGTCAGTGAACGAAAGTGGACTTTGGGTAAAGTTCCCCAAGGAGCTCCGTCCACTAGATGAAGCCATCTGGAGCACACGAGACGAGTGCGGGCCAGGCTGTGTCCATCAAGGTGCCGCAAGATCAACTCCAACATCTCTTTTGGCAGCTGGTCAAGTGTCGATGGTGTCGTAGGAGGTGGATGGGAAGGTGGAGGTGACGGATGGGGGTGAAATGGGTCTCCTCCCCCTCCGCTCAGTGAAGTCTCCCACTCCTGGCTCTCTCCTAGGATTTCCTGGGCCCGCAGCTTTTCCCAGTGACAACGTAGTTTCCGATGATGACATTGGAGAGTCGTTCGACTGGAGTGGCTCGAGGAAAGTCGATCCAACTGATTTTCCACCAGTGCAATGGCCAGAAGTAGTTGGCGCCCATCGCTGTAGTCTTGGTGGTGGGTGAGCGTCGACGTCCTCTGCCGGCAGTCCTCGGGGGCACTGTCTGTCGTGATAGTGGTTATCAGACGTCCTTGGGTGACTCCACCAGTTGGAGTCAACGCCTCCAGAAGAACGCAGGCTTCCTGGTAGAGGACGTAGCCTACGACCAGGAACCGCTGCACTCTTTCCCTGCTGACGTGATGAAACTGGAGCTTGGCTAAGTTCTCCGGGTGGAAGATTCCCTGCGCCACGAGTTGCTCCACGATGGGGCACCACGATGCAACGCGGTTTTGAGTGCAACTGGGACAGCAGTAGATCGCTGAGTTGTCTTCCCGTAGTCGTTGGCAGGCTCTCATAAGCATCATGACGTCCGCCGATTCCAGGATTGGCTCCAATGTCCCTTGAGCGCAGGCTAGACATAAGGGTCGTTGACAATTGTCGCAGTCGATCTTGTCCGCTGGAGTTACTCCTCTGGCACATCCACGACAGTATGTGTCGGTGATGTGTCTCGGTGCCTCCATTGGCCGTCGAAGATGTCGTGATGGCTGTCTAGCCAGTGTCTGTTCTTTCGGCTACAACCTGGTTCTAACTTAGCCGGTCTCGACAACCTGAAGGTCACGGAGCGCGGGTGGCGTCTCTGAGAACGCGGAGGTGAGTGGGTCTGTGGGGAGGGTCTCGTCGACCTATCTCCAGCTCCCCTTGCGCTCGATTCCTCCCTTTCTCAAGCTCTGGTTGGTGGCCATGAGGGGGGGGCCCCCCCTTCCCCCCTCCGTGTCGTATCCCGGCGGTTCCCGAGCGTCTTTCTGAGGACGTCGTTGTTTTCCATGATGGTGAGTTGCTGTCCCGCTAGGCCGAGCGTTATCTTCCTAGTCGGAAAACCCGCCGTCGAACTGTCCCTTCCTTGTGTCCCCTCTTCCGTCATAGACGGGTGACATTCTCATGGTGCTAAGGCCATGTTACGTTCCAGCACCTCCTTTCCCACTTAGGCGGAGGGGGGCTTCTTGGATCCACTTCTGTCCCTGTTCGCGTCGTGAAGCCTCCATCGTTATGCAGGCGATTATCCTCGGTCTGTCTCGAGACTCCTCTCGATGTATTATCCCTGTTGGTCTGTCGGAGTCCAGGTCTCTACTGTCCTCACTCCGCATGCTGACGGTGCAGTTGTTTCTTCCTTTCTGTCCGAGCGGGTCGGGTCAGGTACTCTTTCCTCCCGGCGGCCAGAAGGGTGTCGCAGAGGAAAGTGAAGCGACGTGGGCATTATTTAGTGCCCAGGATTTGAAGGTCCGAGACTTGTTCTTTGACTGATCTGCTAGCTCAATGGTCAGGCAGCTCCTAGTCGCATCCTTTCGCTGTCACGCGAGAACAATGCCTTAGTGTAGTTGCCTCGAGGTCTTGAGCAGGGCCATGGAGTTGTAGGTTAAAGGCTCCAGCGGGCTGCGATGGAAGATGGTAACTGCAGCTAGTTCATGTTCCTGGACATTCGGTCGCGGTAGGCAAGCTGCCCTTGCTTGCGGCCTAGTTGCCGACAGAGGACGTGAAGGCACTGTCCTCCAAGATTCCTGTCTGGTGAGAAACATAGTCCAGCCGGTGGATGGGGGTCTCCTTCATGCCAGAGTTTTCCGCGATGATGGGTAAGTGGCAGGATTCCTTGGTGAGAACTGCAGGTATCGCCGGTGTCCAAGCCATATAGACGGTCAGGTGTTGATAGTGAGCCGGGCAGCGCAGATAGCCCAGCAACAATGGCGGGCTGGGCATCACAGATGTCCAGGTGGTGCTGAGGGCCTCGGCTTGCGGAGGTCCAGGCATCGATGGTGGGCCAAATGATGTAGAGGGTTCGGCGATGATGACGGGTCGGACGTCCTACAAGGCCGGGTGGCCTACAAAGCCGGGTGGCGATGAGCAATACGAACGGTTGAAGTATTGCTTACTTTTGAGACCAAAAATCCTTTGACGCAAGATGAAGTTGATGATGACACGCTCGTTGATGATGATGGTGAAAGCCCTAGAACAGTTTGGAGGCAAACGGCGATCCATAATCATAATCTACATTGAAAATTACCTATATGGTGCCTGTGTATAAGCCAAAACACTTTGCAATGCCTCAAGATGAAGTTGATGATCCTGCTTGTTCACCACGGCCTGGTGCAAGCTCACCAAGGAGACCAGGTAGAAGAAAGCGGGCGCCACAATCGTATTCTACGTGCAAGTTACCTATATGGTGCTCCGCTTTTTAGACCAAAAACCCTTTAGAATGCATCAAGATGAAGTTGCTTGGTGATGACCTGCTTGTTCACCACGGCCTGGTGGAAGCTCATGAAGACCAGATAGAAGTAAGCGGGCGCCATAATCGTATTCTACATGCAAAGTTACCTGATATATGGTGCTGTTTTTTAGACCAAAAACCCTTTACAATGCCTCAAAGTGAAGTTGATGATGACCTGCTTGTTTATGATGGCCTCTGTGCAAGCCGAAGGAGACAAAGTAGAAGCAAACGGGTGGCACGATCGTAATTTACGTTCAAAATTACCTATATGGCGCTGTTATTTTGGCAAAAACCCTGTAAGAAGCATAAACATAGAGCTGGAATCGAAAAACATGCAAAAAACCCCAAAAAAGCTGAATTTTTACCCAAAAAGTTGATGTTTCGACCTAAAAAACGTGGGTAAAATGCCCAAAATAGAGGTGCCTTGGCACTTTTTTTGCCCGATTTACCCTAGAACCGTTGAATTCCGAGCCCCAGAGGCTGCCGAAGTGTCTGGAAAGGTGGCGGACGGACGGACGGATGGTCGGATGGTCGGACAGTCGTAAGTCAGCTGGTCGTGCTGTACACGGGACATTTTTTTTTAAAAAGTTTTTTTGAAATAACTTTTTCAATATGGCTCTAAAAATTTTTTGTGGAAAAGAGAACCCCCCACAATTCGACCACGGCGCTTTGATTGAGCCTATTTGCAGCGCTCTCCGACGTCTGTGTGACGAAAGCTACAGCCTGCCAAACTTTGGGGAAGCTGGAATTGGGGTCTCGTGCTAGTCGATAAAGAGGGGCTTGGCGCTACTGCTCCGCTAATGCTCTGCTCGCGCAAGCCCAATTTCGAGATATGTATAGAGGAGCATTGGGCTTGAGGGGGATAACCCTTGAGGGGGGGGGGGGGGGGAGTAACCCCTTGGGGGGATAAACTCTTGGGGGATGAAGTCTTGGGGGGGTGGAGCCCAGTCACCTATGAACCAGCCTGCCTACATCTTAGTTCTCGCTGTACAACGAAACGTCTGGCTCAATGAACTGCCGAGTTAGCCAGGTTGCACACCGGCTATTGGATCTGGCCATCTGACACCAGTCACCTATGAACCAGCCTGCCTACATCTAGCTCCGCCTAATGAATGTCTCGCTCAATGAACTGCCTGATTTGCCATAGCCAGGTTGCACACCGGCTATTGGATCTGGCCATCTGACACCAGTCACCTACGAACCAGCCTGCCTACATCTTAGTTCTCGCCTAATGAAAATGTCTCGCTCAATGAACTGCCGAATTGCCATAGCCAGGTTGCACACCGGCTATTGGATCTGGCCATCTGACACCAGTCACCTATGAACCAGCCTGCCTACATCTTAGTTCTCGCCTAATGAAATGTCTCGCTCAATGAACTGCCGAATTGCCATAGCCAGCCTGCTACACCGGCTATTGGATCTGGCCATCTGACACCAGTCACCTATGAACCAGCCTGCCTACATCTTAGTTCTCGCCTAATGAAATGTCTCGCTCAATGAACTGCCGAATTGCCATAGCCAGGTTGCACACCGGCTATTGGATCTGGCCATCTGACACCAGTCACCTACGAACCAGCCTGCCTACATCTTAGTTCTCGCCTAATGAAATGTCTCGCTCAATGAACTGCCGAATTGCCATAGCCAGGTTGCACACCGGCTATTGGATCTGGCCATCTGACACCAGTCACCTATGAACCAGCCTGCCTACATCTTAGTTCTCGCCTAATGAAATGTCTGGCTCAATGAACTGCCGAAATGCCATAGCCAGGTTGCACACCGGCTATTGGATCTGGCCATCTGACACCAGTCACCTATGAACCAGCCTGCCTACATCTTAGTTCTCGCCTAATGAAATGTCTCGCTCAATGAACTGCCGAATTGCCATAGCCAGGTTGCACACCGGCTATTGGATCTGGCCATCTGACACCAGTCACCTACGAACCAGCCTGCCTACATCTTAGTTCTCGCCTAATGAAATGTCTCGCTCAATGAACTGCCGAATTGCCATAGCCAGGTTGCACACCGGCTATTGGATCTAGCCATCTGACAAGCCTAAGCCTAAGCCTAAGCCTAAACGACACTATGCTTGATGTTTTAAATTAAGCCCACGCCTTTCCAAATGGAGGGGGGAACTGTTTTGTAAAATGGTGGGAAAGTTATTTCCCCATTTGAGCAGCTGAGTTTTGTGGATGGGCATTCCTTTTTAACAAATGCTTATTTTTTGCGCTCAAATTTTTCACAATGTTAGAATGCTCAGGCGAATTTACGAGCAATTTTATGCCAGTGGTTACAAAACGTTTTGATGCGAAGTTCTACGCTTTCCAGGAACTCCGGCTGCACTCATTTATGTTTCCTGTTTCATTTTTAATCTCTACACAACATTTCTGGTTGAAAATGAGGGCTTGCTATTATCAGAAGGAGATCAAAATACTCAACTTTCCGCCAGTTAAATCTCAAAAGAGCATTTTTTCTTCAAATCAATCACAGATAAATAGATAGTGCCTGGTAGTTGGCGTTGGCTGTTGCTTTCGGTGGCTTGGGCCAGAACTCTCCATAGGCTCCAATCCTCCTTCTGCATCAACAGCCTCTTGCCAAGCCTGTGAGCCAAGCATGGGGAAATGAGTTGGCACGAATGTCCGCTTTGGTGGTGGCTTTGGACCTTTCTTGGGGATTTGCGAAATTTTTGGGTTTTCCCAAAAACTTAGAATTTTGATTTTTTCAAAATAGGAAAAATCATAACTCTTTGGTTTTCCAATGAAATCGGCTGAAATTTTGCAAGAAGGTCCACCTTGCTGGTGGCTTGGGACTTTATTAAGGTTTGGCGAAATTTTTGGGTCTTTCCCCAAAGCTTAGAATTTTGATGTTTTAAAGCAGAAAAATCACAAATCCCTGGTTTTTCCACGAAATTGGCTGAAATTTTGCATGAATGTCCAGCTTTATGGTGGCTTGGGCCCTTTATTGGGGGTTTGCAAACTTTTTGAGTTTCCTTCTGAAACTTAGAATTTTGATGTTTCAAAATAGAAAAACACTCCCTGGTTTTTAGATGAAATTAACAATAAATAAATCTGCAATTAGTAAAATTTGCTCATTTAGCTTGACAATATTGCTTGTGACAGAGGCCGCGCATCTTGGCAACAGCCGAGAATACCTTGTTATCGCTGCTGCCAATGAATGAACCTTTCCAGACTCTGCAGGCCATTCGCAGCTTCGCAAGGAATGTGTGTTTTCTGTGTCTGCTGGGATCCTAAAGGCGGGGTCTCAACTCATTTCCCCATGCTTGGCTCACAGGCTTGGCAAGAGGCTGTTGATGCAGAAGGAGGATTGGAGCCTATGGAGAGTTCTGGCCCAAGCCACCGAAAGCAACAGCCAACGCCAACTACCAGGCACTATCTATTTATCTGTGATTGATTTGAAGAAAAAAATGCTCTTTTGAGATTTAACTGGCGGAAAGTTGAGTATTTTGATCTCCTTCTGATAATAGCACGCCCTCATTTTCAACCAGAAATGTTGTGTAGAGATTAAAAATGAAACAGGAAACATAAATGAGTGCAGCCGGAGTTCCTGGAAAGCGTAGAACTTCGCATCAAAACGTTTTGTAACCACTGGCATAAAATTGCTCGTAAATTCGCCTGAGCATTCTAACATTGTGAAAAATTTGAGCGCAAAAAATAAGCATTTGTTAAAAAAGAATGCCCATCCACAAAACTCAGCTGCTCAAATGGGGAAATAACTTTCCCACCATTTTACAAAACAGTTCCCCCCTCCATTTGGAAAGGCGTGGGCTTAATTTAAAACATCAAGCATAGTGTCGTTTAGGCTTAGGCTTAGTTTTAGGCCCAGGTTTATGCTTAGGCTTAGATAGAGGTAGTAGTACAGTAACGCTGAGTGCCATCTAAAAATGATAATTTTGGAAAACCGCAGGAAAGTACAGAAGGAGAACTGCATAACTTAGCAGACCGAGCCAGCCCCGCATAAGAATGGCCACTCTAAACCGCCCCCTGCCTCACACTGGGCATTACTGCTCATTCTTATTGTTGCCTCCTTAAGGTACACTGGTTTAGTGTTACGACCCAGAATATTTCTGAAATGTTGCGTATCTCTAGATAATAATGTTGTTCAAATTGTTTAAAGAATCGCTGTTTCAGCTGCCAGCTGAAGGAATATTTGAAGCAGTTGCAGTGATTTGTTGCTCGCCCTGCTAACACCCCTACTACTCTGGACTTCCGATCCATAATAGGATGAAAAGGTTAATTTTAACAAGTATATGGTGCAGAGCTTAATAGGCGACCAGTGACTTGCAAACAGCTTACGACATACCAGTCTGTATTGTACAACCGTTAGTCTGTATTGTACAACTGTTCATCTGTATATTTCCTCAAGAAACAAGTATAATGGCGCAAAGCGCAATAGGTGACCGCGAAGCAATAGGCTGAACTAAATAATTACATGTTTAAAAGTTTGTTTCTGTCCGCAAGTCCTTCTCTGCGCCATCTCTCAGCACTCTCAGCCGCGCATATGTCACCTACGTTCATCCCCATGTGGAATATGCATGCCAGTGCTGGTCACCTGTGCGTAGAGCAGACATTAAAAGTTTGTTTCTGTCCGCAAGTCCTTCTCTGCGCCATCTCTCAGCACTCTCAGCCGCGCATATGTCACCTACGTTCATCCCCATGTGGAATATGCATGCCAGTGCTGGTCACCTGTGCGTAGAGCAGACATTAAAAGTTTGTTTCTGTCCGCAAGTCCTTCTCTGCGCCATCTCTCAGCACTCTCAGCCGCGCATATGTCACCTACGTTCATCCCCATGTGGAATATGCATGCCAGGTTGTTTGTTTCTGTTGTTCTTTTCTCGCGTGATCTCAGCTCTCGCGCGCGTTCCTGTTCTCATGTGGTATGTGGTGCTGGTCCGCGGCGTGTGTGTTGCTTTGTTTCTGTCCGAGTCCCTTCTCTGCGCCTCTCTCGCTCTCGCCGCGCATATTCCTATTCATCATTATATGCTGGTCACCTGTGCGTAGAGCAGACATTAAAAGTTTGTTTCTGTCCGCAAGTCCTTCTCTGCGCCATCTCTCAGCACTCTCAGCCGCGGCCCGGGTGTGGTGCTTGTCTGTGCGTGCTATTAAAGTTTGTTCTCCTGTCCGGTTCTCCTTTCTTGTCATTCTTCAGGATTCTCACCGCATATGTCACCTACGTTCATCCCCATGTGGAATATGCATGCCAGTGCTGGTCACCTGTGCGTAGAGCAGACATTAAAAGTTTGTTTCTGTCCGTAAGTCCTTCTCTGCGCCATCTCTCAGCACTCTCAGCCGCGCATATGTCACCTACGTTCATCCCCATGTGGAATATGCATGCCAGTGCTGGTCACCTGTGCGTAGAGCAGACATTAAAAGTTTGTTTCTGTCCGCAAGTCCTTCTCTGCGCCATCTCTCAGCACTCTCAGCCGCGCATATGTCACCTACGTTCATCCCCATGTGGAATATGCATGCCAGTGCTGGTCACCTGTGCGTAGAGCAGACATTAAAAGTTTGTTTCTGTCCGCAAGTCCTTCTCTGCGCCATCTCTCAGCACTCTCAGCCGCGCATATGTCACCTACGTTCATCCCCATGTGGAATATGCATGCCAGGTGCGAGAAGATTAAAAGTTTGTTCTCGTCCGCAAGTCCTTTCTGCGCCATCAGCATCTCAGCCGCGCATATGTCACCTAGTTCACTCCCCATGAATATGCATGCCAGTGCTGGTCACCTGTGCGTAGTAAACGTTAAAAGTTTGTTTTTGTCCGCAAGTCCTTCTCTGCGCCATCTCTTGAGCACTTTACTTGTGATATGTGAACGTTCATCCCCATCGAAGTACCATCCATGCTGGTCACCTGTGCGTAGAGCAGACATTAAAAGTTTGTTTCTGTCCGCAAGTCCTTCTCTGCGCCATCTCTCAGCACTCTCAGCCGCGCATATGTCACCTACGTTCATCCCCATGTGGAATATGCATGCCAGTGCTGGTCACCTGTGCGTAGAGCAGACATTAAAAGTTTGTTTCTGTCCGCAAGTCCTTCTCTGCGCCATCTCTCAGCACTCTCAGCCGCGCATATGTCACCTACGTTCATCCTCATGTGGAATATGCATGCCAGTGCTGGTCACCTGTGCGTAGAGCAGACATTAAAAGTTTGTTTCTGTCCGCAAGTCCTTCTCTGCGCCATCTCTCAGCACTCTCAGCCGCGCATATGTCACCTACGTTCATCCCCATGTGGAATATGCATGCCAGTGCTGGTCACCTGTGCGTAGAGCAGACGTTAAAAGTTTGTTTCTGTCCGCAAGTCCTTCTCTGCGCCATCTCTCAGCACTCTCAGCCGCGCATATGTCACCTACGTTCATCCCCATGTGGAATATGCATGCCAGTGCTGGTCACTTGTGCGTAGAGCAGACATTAAAAGTGTGTTTCTGTCCGCAAGTCCTTCTCTGCGCCATCTCTCTGCACTATCATCGGCGCATATGTCACCTACGTTCATCCCCATGTGGAATATGCATGCCAGTGCTGGTCACCTGTGCGTAGAGCAGACGTTAAAAGTTTGTTTCTGTCCGCAAGTCCTTCTCTGCGCCATCTCTCAGCACTCTCAGCCGCGCATATGTCACCTACGTTCATCCCCATGTGGAATATGCATGCCAGTGCTGGTCACCTGTGCGTAGAGCAGACATTAAAAGGGATGATGGACAAAAAAGTTCAGTTCGGGTTTTTTAAGTTCAGTTCGGGTTTCGGTTTGGGTTAAATAAGTTCAATAAGTTCGGGTTTTTTAAAATTGCCATAATTCCCCAACAAATGGACGAAATCAATCATGCTTACATATGTGCCTAATACTAGTCTTGTGCTATGCAACCGCACTGGGTATGTCCCCATAGCTGTTTTTGGTGGTGAGCTATGAGGCAAAGTTTACATGAACTTATTGAGTTCAGGTTTTGGTTTGGGTTTGCAAAAATAAGTTTGGGTAGGAACCCGAACTTATTGAACTTTTGAAATAAGTTCAATAAGTTTGGGGTTTTCCAAAAATTTCCCATTTTGCCACAACCATTGTTCCAGTCATTCCGACACTTTGCTTGCGCCTATTTCTGTCTTGTTTTGCTGTTTTTGTGATTTTGATGCTGGTTGTTCCCTACTGAAGTCTTATCACCACCACTGAGCTTCTCTGGAATGAATGCAGTGGTCTGCAGCAAAGCAATGCATGGGTCTGAGAATGAAAGCAGCAAGGCAATGCATGGCATGCAGCAAAGCAATGCATGGGAATGAAAATGGTCCAATAACGGAAAGGCAGTGCGATGGCTAAATGGAAAAGAATGCAGAAATTGCTCAGTAGTCATCCTCAATAGGCAGCTGCTGGCTGATGTACTGGAAGCCATCGAACTCGGTCAGGCGGAGCAGGTGCATCTCCTTGAGGCAGTGGATGAGCGAGCGTTGCAGGGCCAGCTCATCCAGGACCTGGTAGCGGGAGATCTGAAAAGGTGGAGATACTCAAAGGAATTCCAGAACTTAGGTTAAGGTTACCAAGAATGGCTGCTTGGACTGGAGGATGGTGGCGAAGTAGGCGATGACGTAGAGGCTGCAGCCATTGGAGGGCAGGGCCTTGTTGTCGCTGTGGGCTTGCATGGTGATGTCAGGGTAGGAGTAGCGGATGCTTGTCAGGCCGAAGATGTGGCCATTGGCATCATCGAGGAAGACCTGGAGAAAGAGGCCGGAGGTGAGCCAAGGCAGCTGCTCTGGGGACATGGAGGCGGCCATAACAGGGAAGAGGCCTTGGACGGGAGCGCCCTCTTGGGCAAGCAGGTACTGGAAGAGGTCAATGGTGTCAGTGCTCATCTGCTTCTGCGCTCCCTCCAGGTCCTTTGTCTCCCTCTGCCAGGTCTTGGGGCCGTACTGGGGATGGATCCAGGGGTCGTAGGAAGGGTTGGCGGGGGCGACATGTGACGTGTCCAGAGACTCCTCCCCTAGCTTTAGCTTGCCTATGCTTTAGCCTAGGAATAGGCGAATTAGCTGAATGCCAGAAATCAGCCAATTCGTAATTGCAGGCATAATACACTCCAGATTTATCATAACGTCAGAACTTGGACTGACCTGAGTGCAGACTTGAGTGAGAAATGGGCAACTGTCTACCTTGACTTTAATGGTTCTCACTGAGGGTCCCTACAATACATTGCCTTGCATGCATCCCATTGCCCTACCTGCCCATCCTCCTTACACACGATATAGGAGTTCATCTCATTTTCAAGGGAAAATCAGGGTAGCGCGGGAAATTTGAATTTAGAATCTGCGCAGTTTTAGCCTAATTTATTTTAATTTATTTAATTTAATTTAATTTATTTATTTAAATGAAGAGTAGTCATTCTCAGCATTCATAGTAAAGCTAAACCGCCCACTAAATGGCATGAAGGGCCGGCTTGCCGGGTTCCTGGACTTCCAAATTTAGTGAGGATAGGTCAGTGGTACCTTTGGGGTTGGTACACCGCGTTCCCCACTATGAAATGTGAAATCTACTACTTCTGAACCAGGTAAGCAAATTTTAACTTGCTAATTGTCCTGGTCGGGATTAGCGCTTTGGCAGCACTTCGTTTGCACTCACAGCAGTCGTAATAGACTGCTAGAAGTGGCTGTCCGCACGCCATTGCACTCAAGGCGTGCCATACTTTATTGACAAGATCAATCATTTAATTTTTATATCCAATTCCTTTTTTTTGAGAAAAATCTGTGCATAAAAGTACTTTGAAATGTAAAAAATTCACACCCCTCTGCAATGTTTCAGCCCTTGCACATAAAGCTAGCCTTGCCGCTATTCCCCAATCTAGATGCAGTTTTTGAAGACCCAATATTTTAAGGCATTTTTTTGACGCAAACTTTGTGACACTTTTGATGGGTAGCTGTAAGGACGGGGCCCAGCGGCACATGGGGTCTGCCGAAGAATGCATCACCTACTATATGGACCAGTTCTTCAAGGAAGCAGCTCTTGAGGTTTCACTGCTCTTTTAGCCATTTTTACGCTCAAGTTGCTCTTAGGGCACAGAAGATGAGCTCAAGTGGTTAACGCCAGAGGACGTCAAAAAGGCCAGGGCAATCTCCAATGACGGACAAGGGGAATCCTGCATCGCAAAGATGTGCCGCCTCCAGATGGCAAAACTGTTCAACGCCATTCGACCAGTTGCCTATGCGCGCTTACCTAGTTGCATTGGGGGTTTATGGATGATGACTGCAGATGCTGTCGGATAAACCAACAGAGGCGGAAGTGGAAGATAAGCTAGAGCTAGTACGCGGACTCCGTGAGAGGCTTCAGGAACATGCTAAAGTTGGTCAAAAGCCTCAGGCTAGCAGATTCCAATACTTTTTGCTAAGCTGGGTGGGAAGGGTGCTGAGGATTGCAGGAAGGAACAGAGTCGTTGGATTTGGACGGGAGCGCCGCCGAACTGAGCCTAGACCAACTGGTCATTACGGATGCGGAGGTGGAGAAAATCAGAGCTGAGGAAACACTCTCCATCATCCAAGACTTTGACGCCGTCGTCCAAGCCCTCCTAAAGTAGACTCTGCCTAAAAAGCACTGACTCTCCTTTTCCCCTCTTCATTTCCTTCGCCTCTGCTTTACTTGCACCACCCATCCACCTATCCTCCTTCTCCCTCCCCTCCTTTCTGCCTTCTTTTCTCCATCTCTCCCATCGCCAATCACTTTTCTGCCATTGCTCCCAAAAATTGCACAAAGCACCACAAACCAACACTCTAATGATACTCTGTTTCTTTGAAACAAATGTGACCCATTTTAGCCGCAATCCTTGCTCTTGAGCTCAATTGAATTGTTTCGCCCCAGCTTTCTGGCTTGAGGCAAGGCAGGGGTTCCTTCCCCTTGCCACGCTTTCTCCCCAAGATGTTCCCTTTGTGGGCTTGAAAGAGAGAGACTTCTTCGTGTGAACCTTTGCGCACATTTCATGCACACTTGGTTAAGGGGCAGAAGAACTAATTCACCGCTCCTTTCCGAAAAGCCAGCACTCACAAAAGAACAAGTGGCCTCAAAAACAAAATGCCTCAAGTCCAGTGTAGTCAGTGCCAAAAGACCTACAGCAACCGTTTTGTTCTCCCTTTTTACTCTCTCCCTTGAGCCTAAGCCTGGCCTCAGGCGGGGGCATGCTCAAGCACCATCGAGAGGTGCACCAGAAGCTTCGTCCCTACAAATGCCACAAGTGCAACAAGCGTTTCGCTCGCTCCTACATCCTAAAGAAGCATCGTCCCCACTGCGAGGACATCCGACGCTACCGCTGCGACATCGACACCTGCGGCTACGTCTCTCACAGTGTACATTCCCTACTCCTCTTCTCTACCTATTTCATAGGTCTAGGTTGTAGGAGGGGAATCTTGCTTCTCATAAGAAGCATCATAAGATGGAAGCTAAGTGGCCGCACAAGTGCCCCACCTGCCCTTTCTGGACGGCTTCCAAGAAGACTCTCACCGACCACCGTGTCCAGATTCACAATCTCAAACTGAAGCAGGCCTAACGTTTATTCCTACATTGCCTGCGAGCTTTTGACATAAAGCTAAAACTCCTGAAATGCTGATGCTGAAATATTCACTTGCTGAAACAAATTTCACAAAAATTAGTCAAACCCTGTTTTAGTTTCCGGCAAATATGAAAAGTCAAAAAATTGGCAAGCCTAATCTAAACAAAGAAAAGACAATTCAACGATTCTATGATTCTACAATTCGACGCCTCTTTGAGCAGAAGAAAAAATAATTACAAAAAAGAGCAATAGGTATCCGCCAAGCCTGGTTAGGTCTTGTAATTCAGTCATCTTGATCAGGCTTGACCGCCCTAAGTAGGCGGTCATGGCACTAGGCGGAGACCTTTGACCAGTAGGCTAGGCGGGATACCGGACCACTAGGTCTTTTTGGCCCTACTTTATCCTGCCCTCCCTCTCCTCGCGCCTTGCCCTCCCCCACCGCCAAAATGCGCAAGGCCCTCAAAGCCAAGCCTGCAATGATTTATCCGCTACATTTCTCCCAAACCCAAAGCCACCTGCCTCAATCTTGCCTGATTTCGAGCCTGTGAATCAGATTAATCCAATTAATCTAATCAAAATATCGACCAAGGCCAGCCCTCTCCCAAGCCCGAGTCCCCGAAGGTGCCTTTTCCCTTCCCCCTGCCTGAGTCCCCGAACAGCCCTCGCCAGAGCCTGGCACCGCCTGGCACCAAATGTATTTGTTCTTGTTGTCTATGTGAGGGCAGCTGTGAGGTCTATGTGAGGGTGAAGGAGGGAGGAGGAGGGTGGAGGAGAAGGGGAGGATCTTTGAGCATTATGGGTGGTGGAGTAGGAGGAGGAGGGGTAGGGTGAGGCGAGGAGGGGGAGGGTTGTGAGGTGCCCCAACCGCAAGGGGTCGCCACACGCAGGCGAGAGGGCCGCCGAAAACCTCATCACCATGGCAACGCCCCCCCTCCCCCAGCCCCCAAGCTCTGGCCGCCAACTGCCCCCAACCGCCAGGGGGCGCCACAGGCGAGAGGCCGCCGAAAACCTCATCACCATGGCAACACACCACCCCCCAATCCCCCCAGCCAATCACCGCACGCCGAGCTTCCCAGGTCTCGCATTCTTCCCCCGTTCACACACTATAAGTGAGTTGAACTCCTATATCGTGTGTCTCCTTATGGGCAAAGGCAGGACTTTTACGACCCTTATTCACACTGCCAGCAGGACGGCAGGCCACCCTGGATGCCTATTGTACATTGCCCATCATGATTTTACAATCTGGGAAATTTTTGGAAAACCCAAACTTAATGAACTTATGAAATAAGTTCAATAAGTTCAGGTTTTACCCAAACTTATTTTTGTAAATCTGAACCGAAACCTGAACTCAATAAGTTCACATAAACTTTGCCTCATAGCTCACCACCAAAGACAGCTTTGGGGGCATACTCAGTGCGGTTGCATAGCACAAGACTAGTATTAGGCACATATGTGAGCATGACTGATTTTGTCCATTTGTTGGGAAATTATGGCAATTTTAAAAAACCCGAACTTATTGAACTTATTAAACCCAAACCGAAACCCGAACTAAACTTAAAAAACCTGAACTGAACTTTTTTGTCCTTTTCGGACATTAAAAGTTTGTTTCTGTCCGCAAGTCCTTCTCTGCGCCATCTCTCAGCACTCTCAGCCGCGCATATGTCACCTACGTTCATCCCCATGTGGAATATGCATGCCAGTGCTGGTCACCTGTGCGTAGAGCAGACATTAAAAGTTTGTTTCTGTCCGCAAGTCCTTCTCTGCGCCATCTCTCAGCACTCTCAGCCGCGCATATGTCACCTACGTTCATCCCCATGTGGAATATGCATGCCAGTGCTGGTCACCTGTGCGTAGAGCAGACATTAAAAGTTTGTTTCTGTCCGCAAGTCCTTCTCTGCGCCATCTCTCAGCACTCTCAGCCGCGCATATGTCACCTACGTTCATCCCCATGTGGAATATGCATGCCAGTGCTGGTCACCTGTGCGTAGAGCAGACATTAAAAGTTTGTTTCTGTCCGCAAGTCCTTCTCTGCGCCATCTCTCAGCACTCTCAGCCGCGCATATGTCACCTAAGTTCATCCCCATGTGGAATATGCATGCCAGTGCTGGTCACCTGTGCGTAGAGCAGACATTAAAAGTTTGTTTCTGTCCGCAAGTCCTTCTCTGCGCCATCTCTCAGCACTCTCAGCCGCGCATATGTCACCTACGTTCATCCCCATGTGGAATATGCATGCCAGTGCTGGTCACCTGTGCGTAGAGCAGACATTAAAAGTTTGTTTCTGTCCGCAAGTCCTTCTCTGCGCCATCTCTCAGCACTCTCAGCCGCGCATATGTCACCTACGTTCATCCCCATGTGGAATATGCATGCCAGTGCTGGTCACCTGTGCGTAGAGCAGACATTAAAAGTTTGTTTCTGTCCGCAAGTCCTTCTCTGCGCCATCTCTCAGCACTCTCAGCCGCGCATATGTCACCTACGTTCATCCCCATGTGGAATATGCATGCCAGTGCTGGTCACCTGTGCGTAGAGCAGACATTAAAAGTTTGTTTCTGTCCGCAAGTCCTTCTCTGCGCCATCTCTCAGCACTCTCAGCCGCGCATATGTCACCTACGTTCATCCCCATGTGGAATATGCATGCCAGTGCTGGTCACCTGTGCGTAGAGCAGACATTAAAAGTTTGTTTCTGTCCGCAAGTCCTTCTCTGCGCCATCTCTCAGCACTCTCAGCCGCGCATATGTCACCTACGTTCATCCCCATGTGGAATATGCATGCCAGTGCTGGTCACCTGTGCGTAGAGCAGACATTAAAAGTTTGTTTCTGTCCGCAAGTCCTTCTCTGCGCCATCTCTCAGCACTCTCAGCCGCGCATATGTCACCTACGTTCATCCCCATGTGGAATATGCATGCCAGTGCTGGTCACCTGTGCGTAGAGCAGACATTAAAAGTTTGTTTCTGTCCGCAAGTCCTTCTCTGCGCCATCTCTCAGCACTCTCAGCCGCGCATATGTCACCTACGTTCATCCCCATGTGGAATATGCATGCCAGTGCTGGTCACCTGTGCGTAGAGCAGACATTAAATCAATTGAGAAGGTGCAGCGGCACTTCGCATACTACATCTTCTGCAAAACTAACACCAGGTCCCCGGCCAGCGGCTACAGTGGATGGTGTGCACAGTTGGGCTGGGCAAGCCTAGAAGAAAGGCGCCTCCTCGCTGACCTCTACCTTCTCCAGCGCTGTTACAGGGCTCTAAAGCACGCCATTTCCTCTGCCATCCTCACCTCCCCCACTCTACATTAGCCTCTCCCCCTTCCTCCACTCCCACCCACTCTGCCCCCAACCTACGCTCCTTCCCAGCTCCCTCTAGCCCTCCCTCACTAGCTTCTATGGAAGCCCAGGCTCAGATCGCACTTCACGGTTGCCCTGTCTCCTTTCCCAGGCTTGTTTCCAACCTCAGGGGCCGCCACCATCTGGACTCCCCTCAGCCAGGTGTCAGGGGGCTTGAGGACCTCTGGCCTCACCGGGTGCGGTGGCTCTGGAATCTGATTTCAGAGGATGCAGCTGGTGGAAAATGGGAATGGCTAGCAGCTGAGGCTCGGCACCTGGTGGGGGTGGGCTCTGCGGTCTGACAGCTATGATTACACTGCCTCACCTGCCTCTCTCAAATGCCATGATGATGCTACCCTGCCTTCTCCTTCTTTTCAATCGTTTGGAGTGAGCCGATAGGCTCCTCCTTTTTCTCAGATAAAACTGAGCACCCGTAAAAAAAGGGAAGGAGTTCGTGCGGCACTTTTTTTTGTGATTTTCTCCAGCAAATCCAAACTTTTATGCTGCTTTTCGCGAGTACCCCCATAATTCGATGTTGCCCTTTCTGTTGCAGCAAAAATAAGTGCAATCGGTACTGTCTGGGATGAGAAAAACGCTTATCAATTTTGAGATTTGGCAATAACCCTCAAAACATACACTTGGGTCGAAAAGAGGGGCTGGGCGCTGACGGTCGCTACGCTCCCTCGCGCCAGCCCAATACCTTGTCTAGATCTTTTTGATGATCAAAAATTCATAAGATTATCATGCTGTAGCATTTTAGGACTGGCCCTTGGAACCCCCCCCCCCAAGGTTTCACCCCCCCCCCCCATGACTTTCACCCCCCCCATGAGTTTCACCCCCCCCAAAGGGTACTATATTGAAAAACATTTTATTAGCTTTAAATGTTTCACTGTACATATCTCGAAATTTAAACTCACGGAATTTTCATGTAGATGATTAAATACCTACTTTTTTTGAAACATAGTCAGTCTATACTGAGTTCGTCATGCTACTAGTTAGTCTATACCACTATATAGGGCGTAGCCAACACTCAAACTAAAAGGCTCATCCTTTCACTGCGGCAGTACCTACTAGTTAGTCCATGTAGTAGGTACTGCCACAGTATGGACCATGGCTCCTAAGCAACTATGGGTAGTGCTGCCACAGTATGGACCATGGCTCCTAAGCAACTATGGGTGGTACTGCCACAGTATTCGCGCATTTTGACTAAGCCTAAGGGGTTGCCGTAAATAGTATCCTAGTACTACTCCTCATAGTAGGCAGACTAACTAGTAGCATGATGAACACGGTATAGACTAACTAGGTATAGACTCAGTAAAAAAGTAGATATTTAGTTGTTTATATAAAAATTTCCTTGAGTTTAAATTTCGAGATATGTAAAGAGAATCATTTTAAGCTAATAAAAAATTTTTAATACATACCTTTGGGGGGTGAAACTACTTTGGGGGGGGTGAAACCTTGGGGGGTGAAAGGCGTGGGGCGGGCGGTGAAACCCTTTGGGGGGGGGGGTGAAACCTTTGGGGGGGGGGGGCTCCACGTGCACGTGTCAGCCCATTTTAGTCTTGTCAAGATCTTGGCCATGTGGAAGACTAATATATCTGGTACCATCGGCAGGCCAAATGTAGTTCTCTTTTCTCCAAAAGTTGCAATTGCCTTGAGTAAAAAGTCAAGGAAATACAATTTCTACTACTGGAATCTGCTATGACAGTTGCATTTTGTTTTTGGCGCGCAGTTCAATGTCTCTTTCCATGCGCGCCAAAACCAAGATGCAAATGACGCAGCAGATTCCAGTAGTAGAAATTGTATTTCCTTGACTTTTTACTCAAGGCAATTGCAACTTTTGGAGAAAAGATTATGGCCTGCCGATGGTACCAGATATTTCTTCCACTTTTAATATAGTATAAAATGAATTAATACAAATTTTAGAGATCAATAAATAAATTAGATAAATAAACCACAAATAAAAAAAAAAAAAATAAATCAAAATGAAAAGTTTCAAAAATTAAAATTATTGGGAAACTAAGAAATTTTGAGTAATTTTCTTGGTTCATACTTAGGGCGATTTTTGGCCTACCGATTGCACCATTTATTTTACTCAGCTTTAAATACACAAACTTCAAAAAAGAATGACTAAGCTGGGTTCGAACCTACCAGTTTCAATTAGCTGTTCAATCGCTTATACCACTACACCACTGGTGCATATGGCTCCTTGGTGTGACTAAAGAGCTATGATTAAAGAAATATATGAGGCCAAGGGAGCCGGAGAGGGCGGGGGGGGGAGAAATGAATACCTACTATCGTCCATTGAATAGATGCGGAGAAGAAGAAGGAGAAGAAGGAGAAGAAGAAGGAGAAGGAGTTCGGACATATGGTTTTTTGCGTTTTTCACCCTAAAATCAAACGTTTTATGCAAAACTCAAAAGATAAACTATTGTCAATTCGATGCTGCTCTTTCCAATGGTGAAAGAATTAGAGCGATTGGAGTCTTCTGTGACGAGCAGCCGCCTTATCAAATTTAAGATCTAGCAATGACCCTCAAAACATACACCTGGGTCGAAAAGAGGGGCTGGGCGCTGACACTTCGCTAACGCTCGCTCGCGCCAGCCCAATTTTGCCATATGAACAATGCTTTGAGAAAATGACACTTTGAATAGAGAAAAATATGGGACAAATTTGCACATCTGGATTTCACAGCCCTTTTGATTGATATGTATTTGTCCTAGGTTTTAATGGGTCCTGGAAAGCTGAAACTATTTGCCAAAACAGGTAATTCTTAGATTTCTGAAATTCGTTTTGTTCTAAAATGAGAACATTCAAATTCGGAGATATCATTTTTTATGCTATTTTTTACAGGTTATTTAAAATTTTCAAAGTACCAGGACCACAATCAAAACTTCACGAATTTTCCTATCGAGATCTCAATTAGAGCTTTCGATTGATATATAAATGTCCTAGGTTTCAACCAATACCCAAGGAGCTCAAACTTGGTACATGTAACTCCGAAAAACTCAATCACTCATTCATAACTAGGGCGCTGTCGCGCCCTAGGTTATGTTCCTGAGGACAAAAATTTAGTAACCTTTAAAACAGCACAGAGTGGACCGTGGGCCACTCTGCAGTCAAGAATATGGCATGTGTTTGCCAATTTGATATTTTATTGATTTTTTAGGACATACTAACAAAATGTCTTCAAAGATGCACCAAAAAGTCACCATACCAAAAAGAAGAACTTGGATATGATGTTAGCCTCTTATTCAATTAAAATGTTTTAGAAGTGTTGTTTTCAGGCCAATACATAAACGATTTAAAAAACGATGAAAAAAACCAGTTTAAATCTGCGGTTATTGCTCCTAAGATCATATGAAATTTGAATTTACACAGGGAATCTACAGGTATCTTGTGCAAAATGTCTGAAACATGTGGTGATTCTGGTTTAGCTTGCATTTTATGCGTTGCTACAAAATGTCATGGTTAATTAAGACTCGGTTTTCGGTACGAACACGAATCCTAAACGGGGGGCCAGACAATATATATGCACCTATATATATGCATGCAAAAGAGGACTGACCCAATGAAGAAGCTGCAGACGAGGCAGGCAGGGGCTGAGGCAGGCGCAGATGAGGAAGCTGCAGACGAGGCAGAGGCTCTGGCAGGCGCAGGGCTGTCCTTCTCCAGAGCAGAGTCGCAGTGGCCGCTGCTCCAGCTCCAGCAGCTACCATAGTGGTCCTCTCGCACACTGCCCACCACAGAAATATTCTTTGAACAGATCTGGCCAACGATGCTTGCCTGCATGCCAAAGAGGACTGACCCAATGAAGAAGCTGCAGACGAGGCAGGCAGGGGCTGAGGCAGGCGCAGATGAGGAAGCTGCAGACGAGGCAGAGGCTCTGGCAGGCGCAGGGCTGTCCTTCTCCAGAGCAGAGTCGCAGTGGCCGCTGCTCCAGCTCCAGCAGCTACCATAGTGGTCCTCTCGCACACTGCCCACCACAGAAATATTCTTTGAACAGATCTGGCCAACGATGCTTGCCTGCATGCCAAAGAGGACTGACCCAATGAAGAAGCTGCAGACGAGGCAGGCAGGGGCTGAGGCAGGCGCAGATGAGGAAGCTGCAGACGAGGCAGAGGCTCTGGCAGGCGCAGGGCTGTCCTTCTCCAGAGCAGAGTCGCAGTGGCCGCTGCTCCAGCTCCAGCAGCTGCAATTTGTCCCAATTCAACTTGTGCCACATCAATAGCTGCAGGCAAGCATCGATACAGCACAGGTGGGGGTGTACTGAGACTTCCTACCGTAGTGGTCCTCTCGCACACTGCCCACCACAGAAATTGGGCTGGCGCGAGGGAGCAAAGCGAACCGTCAGCGCCCAGCCCCTCTTTTCGACCCAGGTGTATGTTTTGAGGGTTATTGCTAGATCTTAAATTTGATAAGGCTGCTGCTCGTCATAGAAGGCTCCAATCGCTCTAATTTTTTCACCATTGGAAAGAGCAACATCGAGTTGACTATAGTTTATCTTTTGAGTTTTTCGGAAAACGTTTGATTTTAGGGTGAAAAATGCAAAAAACCATTTGTCCGAACTCCTCCTCCTTCTCCTTCTTCTCCTCCGCATCTATTCAATGGACGATAGTAGGTATTCAATTCTTCCCCCCGCCCCCTGCCCCGGTCACTGGGCTTCATCATCTAGTCAGTTATTGATAAATCTGAAGTTGGGCTAAGGTGGCATATGCCTCAGTGGTGTAGTGGTGAATGCGATTGGTCAGATGAGTGAACCTGGCAGGTTCGAATCCATCTCAAGTATTTTTTTATTATTTTTGTCTGTTTAAAATTGAGAAAACAACTGGTATCATCGGAAGGCCTAATGTAAAGCTCTTTTTCCCAATAATCGACACTCCTAAACATAATCTAAAAAAATTTCTCAAAAATTTTCATGTTTGCCAATATATTCGCATTGAATTTCCGATTTGAAAATTTTTTTGTAAAGTTTTTTTTTTTATTTATTTATCCAATAAAATATTAATTAGTTAAATATGTAACCAACATTATAAAATATGTGTTTATAAATTTTATACTATATTAAAAGTGGATATATTAAAAGTGGAAGAAATATCTGGTACCATTGGCAAGCCAAAAGTGGGTCTCTTTTCTCCAAAATTTGCAATTGACTCGAGTAAAAAGTAAAGGAAATACATTTTATACTAGTGGAATCTGCTGCGTCATCTGCATTTTGTTTTTGGGCGCGCATGGAAAGAGACACTGAACTGCGCGCCAAAAACAAAATGCAACTGTCCAAGCAGCAGATTCCACTAGTATAAAATGTATTTCCTTTACTTTTTACTCGAGTCAATTGCAAATTTTGGAGAAAAGAGACCCACTTTTGGCTTGCCAATGGTACCAGATATATTCTTTGAACAGATCTGGCCAACGATGCTTGCCTGGGGCGGGATGCAGAATGTGAGCCATGATTTGCCACGACAAGACATGCGACGCGCATGGGATGGCTCACGGCGTCCGACGATGGAAAAGGGCTGATGCAGAAGTCTGAGCCTTCATTTGCCATCCCATCGGATGTCTCAGCCTGTGGCAAACGGCGGCTTACCGTGGCAAACGGCTGATTCTGATCTGATCGACACGATTTGCCATGATGATGGACATGCTTGGTCATAATGATCTGTTGGTTTAGGGAAAAGAATAAAATTCCATGTCAGCAGTTTCCATTTTAAATCACATTTATCAAGTTTCCATTTTACAATTTTCCAAGTGAATTTTTGCCAAAAACAAGGTATTCTTAGCTGTAAAAACTTTATTGCCATGATTCAGGTGATTTTATCAAAAATCCATTAATTTATGTATCTTAGAATTTTTGAAACCTCAAGATTTGAGGTTTATGATCATAAATCGGGATATATTAAAAATTCCCCAATGATATAAAAGAGAAACAATACTTATGAATTGATGTAGGAATTTTTATATGCCGTAGTTACATTCTTTTTAACAGCTTGAAGATATCACCATGACAGAAGTACTTGACACAATTCAGCTGATTTCATTAAAAAACTTGCTTTATGATTTTTCGTATTTTGAAGCATCAAATTTTTAGGTTTTGGACAAAAAAACAAAAAATTACACCATGTGCCAAAATTGCTTACAATACATAACCATCATCATGCAAATTATCAGCAATTTTGTTAAAAAACCACCATTCGTTATTATCAACTATTCAATGTTATTTAAAATCAATATTGTCTTTTGGAAAGAGCATAGCCAGATTAAACCCAGGGTCAAAACACTTTGCCAATACGAACAGAGCCATGTCTCACCATGGAAGCAGGGGTAGGCGGTCGGACATGAGCTCCTATGAACATGTCTCATGGCTCACGCCATGGCGCACATTCTGCATCAGCAGACATGAGCCATGGCAGACGTGAGCCATGGTGAGCCATCGTGAGACAATGTCTCATGTCCGTGGCTCACATTCTGCATCAGCGGACATGAGCCATGGCAACCGTGAGCCATGGTGAGCCACCGTGAGACATTGTCTCATGCCATGGCTTATGTTCTGCATCAGCGGGCATGGGACAGGGTGGATTCATGGCTCACGGTGGCTCACGTTCCTATCTTTTGTTCATGGCTCACGGCTCATGGCTCACATTCTGCATCCCGCCCCTGCATGCCAAAGAGGACTGACCCAATGAAGAAGCTGCAGACGAGGCAGGCAGGGGCTGAGGCAGGCGCAGATGAGGAAGCTGCAGACGAGGCAGAGGCTCTGGCAGGCGCAGGGCTGTCCTTCTCCAGAGCAGAGTCGCAGTGGCCGCTGCTCCAGCTCCAGCAGCTACCATAGTGGTCCTCTCGCACACTGCCCACCACAGAAATATTCTTTGAACAGATCTGGCCAACGATGCTTGCCTGCATGCCAAAGAGGACTGACCCAATGAAGAAGCTGCAGACGAGGCAGGCAGGGGCTGAGGCAGGCGCAGATGAGGAAGCTGCAGACGAGGCAGAGGCTCTGGCAGGCGCAGGGCTGTCCTTCTCCAGAGCAGAGTCGCAGTGGCCGCTGCTCCAGCTCCAGCAGCTGCAATTTGTCCCAATTCAACTTGTGCCACATCAATAGCTGCAGGCAAGCATCGATACAGCACAGGTGGGGGTGTACTGAGACTTCCTACCGTAGTGGTCCTCTCGCACACTGCCCACCACAGAAATATTCTTTGAACAGATCTGGCCAACGATGCTTGCCTGCATGCCAAAGAGGACTGACCCAATGAAGAAGCTGCAGACGAGGCAGGCAGGGGCTGAGGCAGGCGCAGATGAGGAAGCTGCAGACGAGGCAGAGGCTCTGGCAGGCGCAGGGCTGTCCTTCTCCAGAGCAGAGTCGCAGTGGCCGCTGCTCCAGCTCCAGCAGCTGCAATTTGTCCCAATTCAACTTGTGCCACATCAATAGCTGCAGGCAAGCATCGATACAGCACAGGTGGGGGTGTACTGAGACTTCCTACCGTAGTGGTCCTCTCGCACACTGCCCACCACAGAAATATTCTTTGAACAGGACTGGCCAACGATGCTTGCCTGCATGCCAAAGAGGACTGACCCAATGAAGAAGCTGCAGACGAGGCAGGCAGGGGCTGAGGCAGGCGCAGATGAGAAGCTGCAGACGAGGCAGAGGCTCTGGCAGGCGCAGGGCTGTCCTTCTCCAGAGCAGAGTCGCAGTGGCCGCTGCTCCAGCTCCAGCAGCTGCAATTTGTCCCAATTCAACTTGTGCCACATCAATAGCTGCAGGCAAGCATCGATACAGCACAGGTGGGGGTGTACTGAGACTTCCTACCGTAGTGGTCCTCTCGCACACTGCCCACCACAGAAATATTCTTTGAACAGATCTGGCCAACGATGCTTGCCTGCATGCCAAAGAGGACTGACCCAATGAAGAAGCTGCAGACGAGGCAGGCAGGGGCTGAGGCAGGCGCAGATGAGAAGCTGCACACAAGGCAGAGGCTCTGGCAGGCGCAGGGCTGTCCTTCTCCAGAGCAGAGTCGCAGTGGCCGCTGCTCCAGCTCCAGCAGCTGCAATTTGTCCCAATTCAACTTGTGCCACATCAATAGCTGCAGGCAAGCATCGATACAGCACAGGTGGGGGTGTACTGAGACTTCCTACCGTAGTGGTCCTCTCGCACACTGCCCACCACAGAAATATTCTTTGAACAGATCTGGCCAACGATGCTTGCCTGCATGCCAAAGAGGACTGACCCAATGAAGAAGCTGCAGACGAGGCAGGCAGGGGCTGAGGCAGGCGCAGATGAGAAGCTGCACACAAGGCAGAGGCTCTGGCAGGCGCAGGGCTGTCCTTCTCCAGAGCAGAGTCGCAGTGGCCGCTGCTCCAGCTCCAGCAGCTGCAATTTGTCCCAATTCAACTTGTGCCACATCAATAGCTGCAGGCAAGCATCGATACAGCACAGGTGGGGGTGTACTGAGACTTCCTACCGTAGTGGTCCTCTCGCACACTGCCCACCACAGAAATATTCTTTGAACAGATCTGGCCAACGATGCTTGCCTGCATGCCAAAGAGGACTGACCCAATGAACTCGCGCCCACTCTCCTAACACGCGCCCCCTCTCCTCACACGCGCCCCCTCTCCTCACACGCGCCCCCTCTCCTCTCCTACGCGCGCTCCTCCCTGGAGCCCCCACCCTAATGGTTAAAATAAAAAGCCCCCGCGCCAAGAAGCGCAAAGTCACTGGTCGCCCTGCCACCGCCGCCGGCTCCTCCAGCACCTCCGACACCAGCCCGCCCACCCAATGCGACGCCTGCAACAGCCCAGTGGACGCCCGCATCTCCAGCCAAGCCCTGAATGGCATCTGCTGCTCCCTCTGCGCCAAATTCTTCTGCCTCGGCTGCTCGATGGGAAAGAAGATCCCACACAAGCGCCTCACCTCCGCCCTGCGTCTCCCCTTCATGCGACCCATCTGCTATGCCTGTCAAGCCTCACCACCCGCAAGTCAAAACACCGCGCCTCCAGCCCTCCGTCAGCCTCCTGCTCACGTGCAAACCACCACGCCTGCCCCTCCCTCCAGCTCTCCCCGCCTAGACGCTCTGGAGGCAAAAATCGACGCCATCTCCTCTTTCCTCCTCCAGCCCCCTCGCCCACAGACCACCTACGCAGCAGTCGCCGCCTCCCTAGCCCCCAAGAATGCCCCTCGCCCACCTGCCTCACTCTGCCAGCAACTCGAAATGAAAGCAAAAGAAGAAGAAAGAGTGTGCTCAGTGCTCGCTGTGGGCATAAAGGAAGAAGAAGGCGAAGACCCACGCCAGCTGGCCTCCAACCTCCTCTCCGCCCTCAACACCCACCCCTCCATCCGAGTTTCCGCTGCCACCCGTCTGACAGCAAATCTGCGGAAGGCAGCTGGGAACCTCCCCCCCACCTCTGCCCCCA
>JASANA010009611.1:0-16609 GCA_030248095.1 Ptycholaimellus sp. GST1_10 | reverse complement strand
GAGATGCTTTTGCAGCATGGAATAAGAAAAGACTTTGACCAATCCAAGGTCCGCTGTCATATCCAAATGGTACAGTCTATACTCGGAAGAAGCGGTTGCAGTGCGGAAGAGGATTTGGAATTTACGGTATTGTTAAGTCTTATGGGAGTTCTAAACAAAGGTTATTTTACCAGCGCAGCAGTAAGTAATAAGGAAAAGCAAGTTCATCGTTTTGCGAGACAAATACTGCTCACTTGCAATTGTAAAGAAAAGAACGAAAACTTCACAACTTCCAGTGGCATCGATGAGACTCAAAAGTTCTTGGGCGCTTACCCGACGTCGAAAGATACTATATCGAGGTTTGAGGTTCTTAGAAAGCGCGGAATTGCTGCTCTGTGTTGTCTTTATCTACTTCAATACGACGTCTCGAAGGCAATGATACTTGCTTTGGACATTGCTGAAAGGTTGAATCATGAGGGGTTTTCTTGCTGCATATTGCAAGAAGCGTTTGTACTGCGTTTATTTGTTTGCTGCATTATATCACATTACCTGCGAGCAAGTAAAAGCATACCAGAGCCCATATCAGCATATGTGTCAAACATGACGTGTATGTTCACTTTGTCTTTTCGTGCAAAAAACAGGCTCTCATAAAAGACGCAATTAGAAAACAACATGACACTTGCTAATTAGAAACGCAGAAAATTTTTCCGAACAAAGATGGTGCTGCTCCTGAACAAAAGCCAATTCAACAACCAAATAAACGGTAGCTCGTGATGACGCCAACTATCAAACCTTAACAAACACAGACGATAACCTGCTGCCGCAGGATGCCCCAGGTGGAAGCAAAAAGAAAACAAGGAGTATCGAGTTGATGAAAGTATTAAACTAGGGCAACATGTCAAAGCAACAGATGCTATTTACCAGAAACTTAAAGGTTTAGAAGACTATAATTGAAGAAGACAAGCATATGGTGAACAAAGCGGGAGGCAATAAACCCTGGCAAAGGTGGTAAATTTAAGGTTGATAATCACATAAAGGAAGGTCGACACGTGAAAGCAACAAACAGGACTTTCAGGACTTGTTGAACAAAATGACACGATACTTCCACGTGACAAGTGATCACTATTTACCCCTTATTTGCCTACAATTCCAACTATATGTAGTTGTGCTATGGTTGCTTGTAATATAATTATGTTGTAACTTTCTTTTTTATAATGCGTTATGTTTAAATGAATAAAAAGAAAATAGAATATTTGCATTTAACACATTCTTTCACTTATCAAGCCATACTAAATGCGATCATCGGTAAGAGATTGTAAACAAAATTAAGTATGATTCGGCTGTACAACATCAACTTCAGTCCGCTGGCATTTGCCGACCGTTGGCCGATTACTCAAGAAGCCAGGCTGAATAGTGCCTTTTTTGATAGTGCTTGCGGTTGTTTGTTAGAATGTTGCATTCCATTCTTATCCGGTAGCCCGGTAGCTGATATCATAGTACGATTTAGAAATTTTTGCAGTTAAAATTCCCCTTCATTAAGAAGCTGGAATAAAATTGGCCCTACATAATTACTATTTGATACTGATACGTTTTTGTAAAAGGCACAAATTCTATGCCTTTCATGATTCGCTGGAAAATTGTAAGCGAAAACGTTTTCTCACTAACTAGGGCAATAATTTATCACGGGTAGCATATAATATATGTAGGCAAATCTCTATAGTCTTCCCATCTCTATAGATTTTGATTTCACTGTCAAAACGTCCCACAATGAAATAATCCATCATAATCCCCAAAAAATGTTGCTGATTAAACAGAACAGATTTTAAGGACTCTGGCCCGGCACTAGCTGGAGAACGAAGCGATTAATTCCCAGCCAGTTCCTGCGGCCTGGGATCACCAAACTAGGGCAATAATTTTCTCAGCCCAAGCCTTCTCATTCTTTCCGATTAGCAGCTATGCAATTTCCCGGCAAATCGTCTCCAGCAAATCGCTGATAGCATGCCTAGACCTGTCAAAAGCTTTCCCAACAGGTCTTCATCCTGGGCTCAGCACTATGATCAGCTCCGCGATTTCATCAGGCTCTCCTCCAATTCCTCCATGCAAAACCTCCGCATTACTTCGCACTCTTATTCTAAATTGAGCCTCAACCACTTTTCCGGCGTGTAAATTTATGACTGCTTCAGGGATGCTTATGTTACGAACCTGGTTCGAAACTGCCTTCTTCCATAAGTGGACTCGGCTTTGGTTTCAAAATGGTTGCGGACCACTTCCACCCCTCTATATCGTCATAAATTTTAATTATGGGTCCAGGACAAAAATAAAAAGGCGTTCTGCAATTTCTTCCACAATTTTTCCTCTCATCTGCGGTCCTTCTCTGCCCTGCAAGCAAGCAAATGTGGCATTACCGGAACCCCGCTGCACTCTGCGCACTGCCCTGGATTCACTGGCTTTGGAGTGATTTGTTCCATCAATGCGAGGTAGAGGAGGCCAGGTCCATCGGGAGGGGGCGGGGCGAAGTAACAGCAACTTATTGGCTTCACTTAGGACGAAACAAACACTGTCGTAACATTCGTTTGGTACTAAATAAAAGACAAATTCTAAGATTGAATTTGACCCAAATTGTTTTATGCATAGCAAGATAGCTAGCAGGAAACGGTAGGCCATGACTGATGTCTCAGCTGACAGATGAGGAAGAAATAGTAGGCCTGCGCAACCCAAGTGGGCAGAACAGGACACCCCCTTGGCCGGAGCAGGCGCCCCGTTCCACCCGCTTGGGTCGAGTGGGCGGAACGAGACACCTGGAACAAGGAGAAGGTAGGAAAGAAAGAGATGGCAGACGAGAAGCAAAAGATGGGGAGGAAGAAGAAGGCATGGGAAGAAAGGGAGGGCAGGGAAGAATAGATGATGCGGAAGAAGGAGAAGGCAGGGAGAAGGAAAAGGCAACGAGAGGGCAGGGCAGAAACAGAGGATGGGAAGAAGGAGACGTTGACGAAGAAGGAGAAGGCAGGGAAGAAAGGGAGGGCATGTAGTATTGGCCGCCCTCTGTACTATTGGCTTGTTTAATATTTTTACCCTAAATTTTGATGTATCAAAATGATCGGCGACCACTGTTATCCATTCAGATAGTCATAACTTTAAATTATCTGTCCAGCAAAAAGGGTTATAGAGGGAATTTTTAAAAAAAATACTGAGCAATTTTTATTCAAAACTTTCAATCATTTTTGAAGCAATAGAAAAAAACCATTAAATTGGACCTCATGTTGTTGATGAATTTCAGCCAATTTTTCAACAAAACCTTTCCAGCAAAGCCCAGCCCATCATCCAGCCCTTTTTCCAGCCCATCATGAACAAACAGAGAAAAAACTTTTTGAGGTCAAAACTGGAAAAACAATACTTTTTCGGAAATGGCAAAACTTTTTCGGAAACGGTCGGAAATGGCAAAACTTTTTCACCTCTGGAGGTCGAATTTCAAAAGCACTGCCCTGGATTCACTGGTTTTGGGTGGCTATTGCCAATGCTCTATTAGCGAGAACCCGCGTTTTCTTAGGTGATTTAGCTTACTCTTAGGTGACTTTGGGCTGTAAATTCAATTCACTTTGTTCAATTCATTCAAATATTTTCTTCAATTCTGTATGATTAGAATTCTAGTATTCATCAATGGAAGCTGTGCACTTTTGTAGAATGGTGTCGATTTGTTTTTCAACATCTGACTTTGCATTGTTAATTGCCAATTGTTGTTGCTCACGTATGGCTTTGAAATCCTTGTTGCAAGAAGCGCTTATGCCGTAAACTGAATTCTGAAGCAGATCAACCCTCGTATTGAGCTGAGTGTCCACCCGCTTTGTAGCAAATGCTGCTTCTTTAGTTATATCTTTACGTCTTTGGTCCGTTCGATGTATCGCATGCTTATACCCCTTTCTTGAAGCATTGGCGGCTACAGAGATGCACCTGTTGCTCTGAAGCTCAGCAACAGTTCTCACTAGGTTTTACAATGCGGAGTTCACTTGCTGCTGAACGCTTATATCTTTTTCAACAAGCTCACTCTGGCAGCTTGTCCACCGGAAAGAGTTGCAGGAACCCGGTCAAAGTATCCCCCCAAGTCCTGCCCTTTCTAGAGTATCACACACCTGCTGCTTTCTTTCCCTTCTGGTCCGCCAGCAGGCAGGCAACGACATGTGAGGAAGTCTGCCATCTACTGACATGTGAGGAAAATGCAGCAGGTCCTGCAGAAGAACATCAGCATACTGGGCATAAGCAGGAATACTGCTTTTATCCCTTCCCGCAAGATTCACCTGACCGGCAACTTTAAAAGGCCATGAAAGAAACCCGGAAATCGCACAGAGCAGAGTTGAGCTGCCTATGTCACTCGGACCAAATATGGAAAACACCCTGCCAGAGGGAACAATAAAGTTTCCCTTGATGAAAGGCACGCCATAAAGAGATATTTCGATGTCAACTTCAAGCGACATCGGGAAATATCCCTCATCAATCTGCGATTACGAAAAGCAATCTGCGGAACAAGAGAGCAAAGCCAGAAAGATGAGGCGGGAAGCATCATGTGAACCAGGTCATACACAGCCGTCACCCTGCTATCACCAATCTGCTGCACCGTACTCGACTCCGTTGTAAGAGTTGGCATTAATACATCACTGTCAAAGCCGCCAAGAGACATTGCACATAGGTTCAGCCTGCCACTGCTTATGCGATAGGCAGGAGCAAGACTAAGATAAACATAAGACAACTGGAAAATAATGTGTGTCAGATAGCCGTTTGCCCCATAAATTTGATGCCATAATGAGAAACAAAATCTGCCGCAATTGTCGCTCAGGTAGAACTACATGCAGTTGTGATAGCAGCCAACAAATTTACACTCAAATAGTTTTACAGTAATCGAGTTATTATTCTGTATCGTGAACGAAACTCAGAATGTTTCGCAAATTTAATTAGGGACACTTTTTGCAACTATTCCCGCATTTTGCAAAAATGCTACTACGGAACTATCTCCTAATAAAAAATGAGGTCGATAAATTTCGCAGGCCTATGGAGGATGAGGCCCTCTGGACGATGGATATGGAGGACTCGAATTATCCGGAGAAGCAGCCGGTGGAGTTGGCGCCCGAGAACTCGCCCCCTCTTCCCAGCCCTACCCGGCCCTAAGATGGCTATCTTGAAGGCTCGCCGAAAAGTAAACGCCCACCAAAGCCAAGGCAAAGGACATCCGCACTTCCCGCCTCCCCAGGTACTGCATCTGAACTTTTGGAGACCTCCAAAATTGGTGTTTCAGACTGGCAAAGGGGAAAATGGTGGCATCAAAGAAATCGAAGCAGAATGACAAAGGGAAGGCCGACTCCTGCCGGCGCTGCTCTGCCCAGCCTCACTAGAAGCACCTGCTTAGCCATGCCCTCCACTGGCCTGCTTGCTTTCGCGGCCTTCATCGGTTAGCCTGGGCTGGCTTCCAGCTAGCGAGTTAAAAGAAGGCTTATCCCCAACTAAGCGCAACCCAAGCCACGTCCTCCAACACGCCTTCGTCTACTGCGACGTCCGCCCCTTCCAATGCTCCCAGTGTGGCCGCTACTTCTCCGCCAACGCGTAACTAGAGAGGCACATTCGCCGCTGCTATCCTGGGGACAAGGCTGTCCTAGCGAACAAGTTGTTTTCAGTTTAAGAATTCAGTAAATTAACGTGTTCACAAATTTATATTAATCTAATACTATGCATTAGTAGTAGAATGTTGGCGTATTAAGTGAAAGTTAAGACTGACGTAAATTTCAAATTTAAACCAGGCGAATTTCTGTACAAGACAAAAATGCTACAGCATAAAGTCAGTTATAAATGGAAGACCATGAGAAAGAAAAAGACTAGAATTTAATTTATTGCCCATTGAAATATCTTTGATGTCAAAAAAATAACATCAAATTACCAATTTCATATTAAGCCCAACTTTCGCACTGGTTCCTAAACCAAATTAGCATTAAATTCATAAGCAGTCGGCAAAATTTTGATGGGACGGATGAATTTGCAAGAATTTGTATTATTTTAAAAATTCTAAAGGGAAATTTAATTTCAAAATTAAGTAAAGCAACATTAACTTAAATATATGCCTAGGAAGAATGATTTTTGCTATTTCATTCTGCTGATTCTTTTCAAAACTAATAACACTTACGAAGTAATACTAATTGCTTGTGCAGCAAAAAAGTTTATTTATAGACCAAATAAAAAAATACCACATTATTGTATCAAGCTAAATTTTTGCATACTTGTAATATTGTATTAAAGATATTATAGTTTTCTCTGTAAAGTATTTTAGGAAAGCATGCTCGATTTAAAAAAATACAAAGTATTATGTTATCACAATTTTAAACCATTTTTGCTGTTTTGATGTGTTCCAAGTGTTACAGATCACCAATAGCTTTCTTTTTGAATTTCCGCCATTTGCTCTTTCTCACAATTTTGCCTCCTGCTTATGAATTTAATGCTAATTTGGTTCAGGAACCTGTGAGAAATTTGAGCTTAATATGAAATTGGTAATTTGATGTTATTTTTTGACATCAAAGATATTTCAATGGAAAATAAATTAAATTCTAGTCTTTTTCTTTCTTATTATCTTTCATTCATAACTGACTTTATGCTGTAGCATTATTGTCTTGTCTAAATCTTGGTCGTGTGGCAGACTAGTTTATTACCACTTAGCCAAGACTTTATTACGCCAAGATTTTATTGCACTACACACCCTAATATGCTCCTTAACCCTTGTTCCTGAACTCTACTACGCGCCCCACGTCCTGCCACTGAGCTCTAGTACGCGCCCCACCCCCTGCGCCTGAACTCTATCTACTACGCACACCTTTTCACACCTGTTGTCAGAATTAAGGACTATTCCATAACTAATGCACTAAACTGTAAAATGAAATCAGGCATTTCATTTCAGCCTTTCTATTTCTCTTGTGCCGCAGATATCTTGGGAGCAGGAAATAGAAAAATCAAAAAATAGCAAAAAATGCCAGAAACAAAGGCTGAACACATGGTTTTTTGGGAGCATAACCTAATATAGTATAAAAATAACAGACTGCCACTTAGTTACGGCGTTGACAAAGATTACACAGTAAATATTGATCTCTACAAACAGAGTTAATCTTTTACTGGAGAAGTATGGGTACTTTATTGCTGCTACAGTTGATGACTGACCGTTTCTTGCAAATGCATCAGAAAAAACTAAGAACGCTTCATAATTTGTCATGTACTAATGTAGTCATGTTACTATGTTACGCAAATTACTTCGGAGTTGACACTTAGCGAAAAAAGTCGCCCAACAGTGTCCCAGGTAGGGGCAGCATGAACATTGTCAGGCTGAAGAAGAGTTGGATGCTGGCTGAATGCTCTCGCTCCTCAATTCGGACGCTTTCCTAGCATGAGTTGAAGACAGGAACTGAAAGAAGAGAAGTTTATATTTACTAGTTTTATACAATCAACTTAACACACATTGACGGAAAACGAAATTACAATACTAATCTAACATATTACACACCTTAATATGTGCACAGTATATACAATACGTACATGGTTAATATCAAAATGTCATTAGATTTCAAAAAAAATATCTAGGCACCTAAAAATACGCCATCCATATCTCATGAGGTTTTCTTTGCTTACATTATTATGATACATTTGCATGTTCCCTTTAAAGCATTGCTAACTTGATTAACCGAATTCCGAATGAAATCCAAGCAATGTTTGCTTCTTTGTTTGATACACAAGAACCAGATGGAGAAATCGATCTGTGAAGGTCGGAGATTTTTGTAATTACCATAGTCCTTGCCATGGAATCCCAGCACAGTCAACACAAAAAATAGATGGCAACATGCATATCAAATGAGTTGAGCTGGAACATTTTGAATGGATGTACCGTGTGAGTGAAGATCTAGGGCGATTGAACTATTCCGTGAAGAAAAATAAACGCAATGAGTACAGCCAAACCAATAAGTGAAACATGCAGAATCCTCTTGGAAATCCCTCACAAAGAAAAGAACGTACCTGCGACTGTACAAACTCTTAGGAATTACCTACTCTTGTGACAACCATCGGTAAATAAATCACGTGGCAGTGCGCTTTTTCCTTGCAATGTACCTTAAAGACCGGTTTTGTTGGACCAACTAAACAGTCCCAAAGCTCGTGGGACGAAACAACACAAAAGCTATCTTACATTGCGATTCTGGCAGATCAAAAAGTGTTTCTGTGATGCCAACTTTTTTGCTTGTTTTTATAGTCAAAAGTAAAACGTTTAATTTTTGATTTAAGTTTCTATCCTAGGCATTTATCTATGCTAGTACTCTATATTATATACCATATCTCACACTAGAGCTTTCTGCATTATTTTGCGATTTCAGCTTCTGAATTCTCTTTGTTTTAGATGCCAACGTTCTGAATAAATAATTACAAATTCTGAAGAGGGAAGTAAAACTAATGAATAAGTTGTTTGTAATTTGGTAGCAGGCACAAGACTAACGTAAGCTGTTGTAAGCAACAATCAAAGTTCTTCCTTGTTATAAAAAACATTTGCTGCTCAGTGCAGCCCCAAAGAGAATTAAGAGAATGAACATGAATTAGACATTAAGAGAATCTCTATTTTTACCTATAATTTGTGGACAATGGAAAAATAGTATTCAATTTGTTCCCACTTTGTCACCGCTCACCGTTGCCATTACAGGGATCTTAATGGTCCAGGTTGAAAGATGGCTTATCGTGCGGACGGTTAGCATTGGGAAATTCAATGTACAGCTAATTTATACCAGAGCGTATTGGATGTACAGTGCATTTAGACGGGGATATCTCAAGCTGCCACTTTGAGCGACAATGCTCTAAGGCATCTAGGGCTAGTTGCATCTGTAAAGGGTCAGTAGATAGTAGCTTCACATCATCTGCCCAAAGCCAACATTGCAGATCAAACGGCGACAGCCCCTCGATCAGTGGGTTGGTGAAAATAGTGAAAAGCAGTGGACTGGCAATTCCACCATGTATTATTGATGAAGTGACTAGGCGTGGAGATGAAGTGGCTGAACTTACTCTCACAACAAGCTAACGATCAGAAAGATTACAAGCGATCGACTGCAGTGCTGTTCCACAACGTCCCCAGCATGCACAACTATGTAAACGTTATTCATACGAAACCTTATCAGAAGCCTTCGAGAAGTCAATTTTACAAATATCATAAGAGATTTTCTGTGCCAGGCGTTTAAGATTAACAACACGTGCCCAGTTGTGCTACGACCTGTCCTAAAAGCAAACTGTCGCCAAGAAAGTAAATCGTGGCTGCCCAGATCAGTGATTCCGGGGCGGAATTCCCATTTTAGACCAACCTAATTATATGCAATCATTTTTTAGACTTTAGCCTCATGTGCAGACAGAAAGTTGTTTTTGATGTGATTCAATCGTGCCTTACATGCTTCTTGGAATTACAATTAGCACTTTTTTATCCGCCATGGAATTTGCCCCGACTGTCCCGGACAGGGTTTTTTCTTGGCCTCCAGCGGGTTTGAAAGTGTGGGGGATACATTCCATTATCAAGGATAAGCTGAATCATTGCAAAGAAAGTGGTTGCATCAGATGTTATTAATGGCATATAGTCCCAGTCTCTGTCCTTAGGAAGCCCACGCATTCCATCATAATATGCCTTCAACCAACAGTGAAAGGGCACATTTGGCGGGACGGGAGTTGCCGGAGGAGAGGGAAAGGCGAAGGAAGCAGATACTGCGAAATGATCGCTCAGTGTAAGAGGTGGGGCAACGCTGCACCGTGTCTCCTCGCCAGCCTCATTGCCCACCAGGAGGTCAAGGCATTTGATCTTTCTGTTTGATTCATCTACAAATGGGCAGAGATTGAGTAAATCGCTCCAGGATACTGCTTAGCTTAACAGAACACTAAAAATCTCAATATAGCAATAATAATTTAATATGGCCGACGGCGTCGAATCAAAATAGAACAGCAGTTGTGCTCCACATATAAAGCTGATTCGTCCTAAATCGATTCTTTGCCTTCACGAACATCCCCAGAGGCAGCTCCCCAGCCATCACCGAATCTCTAATCGATCAAGAACAAAACTCGTGGAATCGGAGCAATCTGAGCATCAAGCAGCAGCAACAAGCAAAACCAATGACCCACGCTCTGATGGCCGCAGCATCCGTCTCCACGGCAAATATTTCTTCACCTCAGCGCCTCATTGAAGGCATGATACAAGGCATGATTCATTGTAGTGCTTTGGTTTGGTACAACACGCATGCATGATTAGATGGTGAATCAAAGATTGCCCTCAGAATGTACTACGCAAGAACTGTCGTTGTTGCACCATCCATTCATACATGCCTGCTGTGCAATGCAACTGCGCCGGTTGAACATGAACAATGCATAGTTCATTGTGGTCCATTGATTTGGTAGAGCAAACCTGCATGATTCGATGATGCATTAAAGATCTCACTCAGAATGTACTACGTGATAACATTCTTTGTTGCACCATCCAAACATACATGCCTGTTGTGCAATGCAACTGCCCCAGTTGATCAAGTACAATCCATACTTCATTGCGGTGATTGGCTTGGTAGAACAAGCATGCATGATTGTATAGTGCATCAAAGATTGCCCTCAGAATGCTCTGCACGAGAACAACCTTTATTGCACCATCCAAGCATACATGCCTACCGTGCAATGCAACTGCGCCAGTTGAAGAGGCACATTGCATGTTTATTGTGGTGCATTGGTTTGGTAGTGTGAGCATGCATGATTGGATGGTGCATCAACGATTGCCCTTAGAATGTACTACATAAAACAGAGTACAACAAGTACAAGTACAGAGTACGACAAGTAAACAAGTACTACATACTACAAGGCATGATTCATTGTAGTCCATTTGCAGCTTTCCTTCCATAGCTAAGTCAGCTTCCATTGTAATTTTCCACTGCCCTATTTTCATCCCATCCAGTAGTATCTTTGTACCTTATTTCGATCCTTTTAGTACCTCTTTTACGACTCTTTCTGCTCCCCAGTTGAGCCAGGGTACTTTTCGTCGTTTTTTGGATCCATATCTTTGGTCATAGTTCCTGACCCACCACTAACAACCCCCATGGTCATGCAGTATTGAGCGCCCTTATCCATGATTTTTCTTGCTCCATCAGGCCCCTTTTGGTCCTTTTTTTCAATCACTTAACTATGGTAGACGATTTGGATTTAATGCAGAAGCTGGTATCCGTGATCCTCATTAAGCTGTCGAATTGCCATGTCCACATATTTCATTTTGCAGTTTCTAAATTTTTCCCTTTACTCAGCTGCAATAAAAGAACGAGAGAAAACAACCAGCTGCTGAAAACTATATCCAGCAATAATCTTCTTTTATCTAAATATATCGAAATTGACAAAATTTAACCCTTTATTTCCAAATACTTCAAAAGTATTATAATTTACTGATATCAATCGTTAATTAATTCATATTATCTCGAAATTTGTGGTTACACAATCACCTTGATCAAATTTTCTGTCACTCATTCATTATCAAATTTTGAAGCAATGCGAAGAAGAAACAATCAAGATGCCGTCCAAGGGCTTGTCCGCTGCCCGCATGGCCCCCGCCGTGGATCTCCACCTTGGCAGCCTCGTCGCCGTCCGCCTCTTCTCCCGACGTCTCACCACCGAGCTCGGCAACACCATGCTGCTGCGGGGCCTGCTGCGGGTGCTGCGGCAGCTGCATCTTGAGCTGCGGGAGCTGCGGGAGCTGCGCTGGACCGAGCTATCCGCGTCAGGCTGTATCCACCGTCATCCTGAAGGTCCAATTCTTTCTTTTACAACGCATACAGAGCCAGGTTGCCAGCGTTTCAACAGTCTGTTCTGTCAAAATGAAAGATAGAACACTGCCATATTTTATTATATTTACTGGAATTTGTACGGGTATTAAGCCTAATGGCAAATGAAACAGACCCATTTGAATGAAGAATGTCTACTGCGATTTGCATGTGGAGCTCCTCCTTAACAGCCTCGTCGCCGTCCGCATCACCTCCCAATGCTGCTGCGGGAGTTGCGCGGGAGCTGCAGGGCCCGCTGCGGGTGCTGCGGCAGCTGCAGCTTGAGCTGCGGGAGCTGATACGGGAGCTGTGCTGGACCAAGCTATCCATCGCCAGGCTGTCTCCAACGTTATCCTGAAGGTCCAATCCTTTCTGTTGCAATGCATACAGAGCCAAGTTGCCAGCGGTTCAAGGTTCTCCTCTGTCAAAATGAAAGACTGAACACTCTCATCTTTTATTTTTACTGGCATTGTACGGGAATTGACCAAATGCCAAATAACACCGTCCCATTTGGGTTTTTGCTACGATTAAATGAAAAAATGCCTATTATGATTTGCATATGGTGGTACAGCTGTTGGCGAAGGTGGATAATTTGCGCCGTGCCGCCCGCCCGCAACGCCGCGCCAGCGCTACCTCAGTCCGCGTCGGCAACATCGTCCTCAAGGTGAAACGCATGCCTTAAATTTCCGCTTTTGATTTGAATTGATTTGATTGCGAGATGGAGAGGTGCAAACGGGCCTGAATGGAGTAAATAGCTGGAGTATAAATGGAGTATGGAGCATAAGTGAGAACAGAAATTTTCAGAGTCGTGTTTCGAAAGTGCAATCACTGCACTGTCATTTGAATATTCCGTCAAATAGCTGGAGTAGAGATGGAAGTAGTAAAATATCGGAGTAGGTTGATCTTACAATCAATGCCCTGCCATTAGATTGTTACTTCAAAAAACTGGAGTAGAAATGGAAGTAGTAAATATCGGAGTAGGATGAAATTGCAATCGGCTCAGTGTTATTAGAGTATTGCTTCAAATTTCGTCTTGCTTTTGTGCTTCGTACATCTCAGGGAAGCACACTCAACTGTGATGACCAGCATCTGTTGCCAAATACTGATTGATCGATAACATTGAGGGTATAATACCAAAAACAGAAAGAAGCGAAGAATGCGACCAGAATATTGCTCGTTGCCCGAGTTGACAAAACTAGCTGGACGAAAACCAATCGGATGGTGTGTCAACCGCGAAAAAGGATTTTGTCATTAGTTTTAGATTCCTCCTAGCATCTTGTTCATAATAGATTCTTGTTCATAATGTCTATGGTTAGGAATAGCAACTCTTGGCACATATGATTAGATATGGTTATATTCAGTATAAATACACGTTCAATTTACACTAGCTAAATAGTTTAAAGGCAATCACGTCAATCATGAGACCAATTCTACTAGAAATATATATATGATGTGCATTATATATGATGTGCACTATCACACATGATGACGATACAACTTTCAATTATTGTTCAATTGGTACGTCTCGTATGAACTTTTTAGATAAATGAATATTCGGGATTTTACTGCTGTGTCTGCATTAAGCCCATTCGTAACATCCTGAAAGCCATCGTTGCAGAAAGATCTCTCATTGCATAAGCAACATGTGGAAGTATAAAAAGGTTATAAGTCTATTGCTTCAGAAATTTGCATTTCCTAAAATTGACGCGAATTGTTAAAACAAATGTTTCCACCAAGGCAGCCATGAGGATTTATTGAAATTGAGGAAATACTGCTTATATATTTTTCTGCTCGAACCGAATCCTATAACAACACCGATTGCCTTCCAAATCACATTTAGCGGATTTGGGAAGTTTTACATTGTTAGAAAACGCCATACTTTGTTCAACACCTGAATAGCTGCTAAGTTCATTTCTTTTGGAATAAGTTAGAAAGAAGGATAGGCATAAAATATACATTGGGTTTCTGATTCCATGCATAATAAAGTTCGTTTTTTTTTAAAAATCGTGGAATTCAAAAATGGTGTAAGGCGATTTGCAAAGGAGTTTCCGGAATATGGTGTAGCAGAATGAATATGAGTATTCCACTGGAGATGAACGAATAACCAGCGGGGTAGTCTTCTAGTGTGTAGAGGCTATCAATGAATACCTTAAACCTAATTTCCCACCCTTATACACCCTTTTTAAATAGTGCAGGGCCTAGCGAGCGGTAGCGAGCGGCCCTGCCCGACATGCGCAGTCTAAGGCTTGTCCCAGGCGCAGTCTAGCATGTACGTATTGATTACAGTGTATACGTATTGAAGTGTTTAAATTTAACATTTAGTTATGATAAAACATGTTTCTGACAAGCTGGGGTACGGTTTCCTAGTACCTTCCCATGGGGGGAGAATTCATGGGGGGTGGGGAAAACCCTTGGGGGGGGGGGGAGAATCCAAGGGGGGGATACGCTCAACCGTTGGATATGGCCGTCCTGATAATATCTTTGTTCATATCTCGCCATGTTGGCGCATTCATCCCTATCAGTTTTGTTTCTATCCTCTCTATTCGTTGCTTTGCATCATCATCAGATCTTTCCGCTAAATACTCTAGCCATATGATATCGAACTAAAATGCTCTTATACCTTGATTATGGTACCTCGGTAAAACTCAGTATTTTCAAAACAATTCGGTCTCTAAGCAGAAGTTCCTTTGGGAGAAAACTGAACTTCTTCGGGAACATAAACCCATTTACGCTATATGATTTTTGTCGTCTCATCCTCAACAGCAAAAAATCACAGCGCCAGCCGCTATTTATCTTCGAATTCCTTCCAAGAGCGCTCAAAGACTTGGGCTACAACTTTCCCACAACTGTGTAGCCCCTGGCCTCAGGCAAGATTTTCCGGTTTCGTCACGAGCATCACAAAAGCAGCATCCAACGGCGACTCATCGAAGGCATCATGCTTCAGTGTTCATCACCGCCTTCCTCTTCCCCCACCCCCAACCCAGCCTCCCAGCCGTCCCTCTAAATCAGCCCCACCCCAGCCCACTCAGCCACCCTCCCTCTTAAAACGCACGCTCAGCCTCATTAACCTGCGTAAGTTCCTTTTATACTCCCGCAAAGCCTCTGCCATTTAGCCGGCGATACACTAACATATGCAGCAGTATCCGGAGGCAAGTACAGGTGGATCTGCGTAGAACTGATGCCAGCCTTCTACGGGGCGCCAGAGCCGGTGGGGGCCTGCGCTCAGGACCACCACTATACAGCCTTAGCAAAGTTCCACTGACTTAAATCAACCGAGTTCGATCTTTTTAAGCACGTCTGAGTGCAGACGTCTGTATACATAATATACAATTGCATGAGCTTTGCGGGGACCATTACGCTTTGACCAATTTAGGGCTTTGTGTACAGTGGGTTCTGCTTTGCAGGGATAAACGTGACGTAACTAAACACTATCCAATATCTTCCTTGCAGACATGTTTCTAATGTCTTGCACCTGTTTATGACAATAATGCCATTTAGTGGAAGGTTCTTAACTATTTTTGCAGCAGAGCGGTCACCTGCCGATGCTGCAAGGAAACTGCAAAGTATATTTATTTGTTAGTATTCTGGGGATGGAACAATGCTGGGAACCTAGTCTGAAGAGGGAATGACAGCCTATAGAACCTGCCGCTGGACTTCCATCTCACGGCTGCTAGTTTGTAATCCCGCGAACAGCACGGCTTAAGTTTGTAAAAGGCACGCTTTTTATTCAACCACTTGTGAGAAGTTTACTCATTTTACCATCTATGCTTTTAAACTTTTAAAGACAGTTTCCTTTTAAAATGTGAATGTTGTCATTAAAAATCAATATTGCTTGGGCAATGCCAATGACAATTCCTAAGAAAACTATCTCAGTAGCAGCCTGATAGTGCGCACCCGGCGAGTACGCTGGGAAGGAAAATAGTGGATCTATAATCGATAGTAACTGCTCCACATCCTCCATTCCAGAAGCTGTTGTGCATTGAGTTATCGATTAATCGAGAAAAAGATGCAGCCTACCTTCATCATTTGATGAGAAACCAAGTCAGAAATGATGCAGCCTACCTTCATCATTTCGGTTTCCATATTTATTATCTGTGCAATCGAAGAAGCAGCATCCGTTGCAAATGCAAAGTCATGAACTCATAAACTTCCTGTGGCAATTTTGCATTGCAGGTTACAATGTAAATTTGCTGTATGATTGAATAGATTCGAGCACACTGACCTCTACTTTACTAGCCAGAAACAACGCGGTGACCCCGATAAGCTGAAGTTCTGTCTTTGGCAACTTTGGATGCCGAAAACCAGTTGCAACGAGCCCACATGAAAATAAACCAAAATTGCAATAATATTATAACCAAGATTATAATGTGATGATTTCTCACCTCTGAGAGGAATGTATCAACATATTTTATCGAAAATGAAATGTATCACGCTTGAGCAAGTACTCCTTGCTAACTGCCATCATCCAGTCCACCGCCAAGAGTGAGCGCATTTTGGAACTTATGTACACTTGGTTTCCAAAATAACCGTTTTTCGGCATATTAAGGCAGCCTCAAACGATGACACAATGCCTAGGTCAATTTTATCATGGACACAGTACTTCTGAAGTCCTTTTATGATGTTGGCTGGGAGTGGGGGCATTGCCTTCTGCTTTCTGCTCCTGTAAACATCCCAAGCTGTTAAACGTCCAGATTCACAGAAATAACTGAAGTGAACCATGTATAAAATGAAGGAATCGCTTTGAGAAGTGCTTCGGAGAAGATGCTAGCTTCTGAATCTTCTAAATAATACGTAACTGAACGAAGAAC
>JASANA010009610.1:0-10295 GCA_030248095.1 Ptycholaimellus sp. GST1_10 | reverse complement strand
TAAATATATGAAAAATAAATAAATAAAAATAAACTCATTGAAAAAATATAACAAACATAAAAGAATCGAAAATATATTTAGATATTAATGGATAAAAAAATAAAAAATATTTTGTTTTTTATTTAATTATTTAAAAAATATAACAAAAAAAATTCGAAAATCAAAAATACAATTCAAATTTATTGGCAAACTAACATATTTTTGTGAAATTTTCATGATACCGGGGGGGGGTAGGAAGTCTTCGTAGTAAAGTGTTCCATTAATTACTGGCCAACCGTTGGGTCAAAATTGATGAAAATTGGTCAGAAGTTCGCTCTAACACTCTAGTTTATTGTGCTAAGTTCGCGTTACAAAATATTAATATGTGCTTAAATGGCAGACGATTCACTGAAAGCACCCAAAAGTCAGGTTTGCAATTTAAAGTTTTTTCAAAAAAATATATTAGTTTCTTGCATTTGGTTTTTTCACTGTAGAAAATACACACAAATGGGTCAGCATCTAGCCACTACAATAATTTAAGTTGTACTAAATTATTTTTGCTAAAACTAAATCATTTCAACTAGTCTTTCTAATTTTCTTTGTGACATTGGATTCTGTGATGCAGCTGGAAAACTCCAGTCAAGCAGGCTCTGCAAAGTTCATTAGCCACCATTGCTAGCCACTAAACTTCAAATCCACATGTTATGCGACTTCATTGCAATTTTAAATTGGTACATTAGTCAACTGCTAGCAAAAATGGAGGCAATTTCAATGTGATATTGGTTCGTTAGAAGAAAAAAAGGGTTTATATGAAAAAACCGCAAATTATGAACCTGTTTTTTGGGTACTTTCAGTTAATTGTCTGCCATTTGAGCACAGATTAATATTTTGTAACGCGAATTTAGCACAATAAACTAGAGTGTTAGAGCCAACTTCTGACAAATTTTCATCAATTTTGATCCAACGGTTGGTCAGTAATTAATGGAAGATTTTACTACGAAGACTTCCTACCCCCCCCGGTATATGCTTAGGGCAATCGATTTTTGGGAGAAAATAGCTCTAATTTTGACCTGCCGATGGTACCAGTTGTTTTTTGCGCGGCCGAAGGCCGCCTGCCGCGGAGGGCAGGGCAGTCAGAGCTCCGTAGGCCGGAGGGCATGGGTGCGGAGGCCCCGGAGCGTAGCCTAGCATGCGAAGCATGCTAGGCGAAGCGTAGGGGCCGTAGCACCCGTGCCCGGAGGCCGGAGGAGCTCTGGCGCCCTGCCCGAAGCGGCGGGCGGCCAAGGCCAGCTTAAGCAGTTACCCCATTTTTGTGTCCGTCTTTCCGCATATATATATATATGTGTGTGTGCCATGCCCGGCCTCCGCGGTTTTTTAACGAAATTGGCTGATTTTTTGCATGAAGGTCCTCCTAGGCGGTGCCTCGGGACCATTTTTGGCGCTTGGCGTAATTTTGCGTTTTTCGCCCAAAACTCAATTTTTTGATGTTTCAAAACACTAAAAATCGTAAATCACTGGTTTTTCCATGAAATTAGCTAAAATTTTGCAGGAAAGTCCGTCTTGGTGATGCCTTGGCACCATTATTAGGGCTTGGCGAAAATTTTCGATTTTCACCCAAAACTCGATTTTTTGATGTTTCAAAATACGAAAAATCGTAAATCACTGGTTTTTCAATGAATTTTGTTGATTTTTGGCAGATACGTCCGTCAAAGTAATATCTTGAAGCTGGCAAGAGGAAATTTTGAAATATTTATTATTTATTGATTTATAGTCAAAAACCCAAAATCTTGATGTTTCAACAAGGTATTCTCGGCGGTTGCCAAGATGCGCGGCCTTACCTCAAGACACCACCTAGATGAAAATGCATGCCAAAATTCAAAAGATTTCAGTGAAAAAACCATGAATTATACATGTTTCGATTTTTGAAACATCAAGATTTTGGCTTTTAACTATAAATCGAGAAATACTAATTATTTCAAAAATTCCTTTTGCCAGCTTTAAGATATTACTTTCACGGACGTAGATACCAAAAATCAGCTAATTTTATTGAAAAACCATGGACTTATGCTTGTTCAAATTTTTGAAACATCAAGATTTTGGGTTTTTGACTATAAATCAATAAATAATAAATATTTCAAAATTTCCTCTTGCCAGCTTCAAGATATTACTTTGACGGACGTATCTGCCAAAAATCAACAAAATTCATTGAAAAACCAGTGATTTACGATTTTTCGCATTTTGAAACATCAAAAAATTGAGTTTTGGGTGAAAATCGAAGAATTTCGCCAAGCCCTAATAATGGTGCCAAGGCATCACCAAGACGGACTTTCCTGCAAAATTTCAGCTAATTTCATGGAAAAACCAGTGATTTACGATTTTTAGTGTTTTGAAACATCAAAAAATTGAGTTTTGGGCGAAATTCAAAAAATTACGCCAAGCACCAAAAATGGTCCCGAGGCACCGCCTAGGCGGACCTTCATGCAAAAAATCAGCCAATTTCGTTGAAAAACCGCGGAGTACGGGCCTGGGACACACACATATATATATACTAGACTAAAATGCTACAGCATGCAAAGCTTATGAATTTTCAACCAGCAAAAAGATCAAGACTAGTTGTAACACAATCGTGGTTTATTTCGACTCAAATTGAGGCCCATTTTGAGCGAAAATTTTATCTGGTCCATTGCATCAGTATTGGTTCATCTAAAAACTCCACTGGTCATTCATAAGCAGGCGGCAATTTATGGCAGTAGCATATTCGATTTTGTTTTTCCTTTAATCTATATTTGCTTTAAGAATTAGTTTTTTGAACCTTATTAGGTTATTTTCAAGCCTCGAAAAAAAATTTATAAATTAAAAAAAAACTTTATTCACATTAAAATGAAAATTTGCATATTTCAAACTACTGCTAAATTTTATTTTACCTTAGCTTCATTTAAAATTATTTTACCATTGTTCAATTTTTGTTACACCTTATTTATTTAAAATTTGATTTTATTACAGGTACAAGTTTAGCAAACTAATTTTATTTAATTTTATGGCATTAACCGGATTGTTAAATTTTATTATCTTTAATTATTATCTTTGTCTTTAGTTTATGTCCTTTTTATGCCAAAATTGCCGCCTGCTTATGAATGACCAGTGGAGTTTTTAGATGAACCAATACTGATGCAATGGACCAGATAAAATTTTCGCTCAAAATGGGCCTCAATTTGAGTCGAAAATAAACCACGATTGTGTTACAACTAGTCTTGAAAACATTTTATTTACCACATGAACAAGACTAAAGTGTGCCACATGAACAAGACTTTAAGAGTTTTGTTTTACTTTTAAATTTTTTGATTGGGAAATTACTCTATGCTTTTGTTCGAAATGTCTACAATTTTCACTCTCCAAATGTCCAACTCTCCTAATTTCAATAATATTCGCCTGCACAGGCTTAGATGGAATTCACTCCTATGACAACCTGAGCATCAATTAATAAATGAGGGCAGCGGAACATCTAAAACTGCGCAGTTTAGGTGCATTGAAACATCAGGTAAATGGGTAGACGACAAAAATGGGCAAAATCTCTTTCACAAATGCGAATTGATTGAGAAATTTTGCCAGGAAACTTATGCCACCAAATAAATCACCAGATAGGCCAGAAAATTTCCTAAAACACGTAATTCTTCGATTTTTGAATTTCGCTTTTGTTCTAAAATGAGAACACTTCAAAGTTAGCAATGTCCTGTTTTTGAGCGTTTTTTGGAGGTTTTTTGGAGATTTCTAAAATTCTAAGGCCAAATTCAAAATTTTAAGATTTTCGTCATCGGCAGCACCTTAAGAGCTTTCGATTGATATGCATATGTCCATAGTTTTAACCAATATCCAAGGCGCTGAACCTCGGGACATGCAACCACCCAAAAACTCGATCACCCATTCATAACTAGGGCGCTGTCGCGCCCTAGGATATTGGGCTGGCGCGAGCAAGCGTTAGCGAAGTGTCAGCGCCCAGCCCCTCTTTTCGACCTAGGTGTACGTTTTTGGGGTTATTGCTAGATCTCAATTTTGATAAGGCTGCCATTCGTCACAGAAAGCTCCATTTGTTTTGATTCTTTTTGCATTGGAAAGAGAAACATCGAATTGACTACAGTTTATCTTTTGACTTTTGCAAAAACGATTTATTTTCCCATAAAAATGCAAAAAACCATTTGTCCGAACTCCTTCTCCTCCTTCTCCTTCTCCTCCGCATCTATTCAATGGACGATAGTAGGTATTCATTTCTTCCCCCACTCACCCCCCCGGGTCCTTGGGCCTTATGTATTGACTTTTATTCATAAGTCTTCAGTTAAGCTTCTCTACATGTGCATAAGTGGTGTAGTGGTCTAAGCGATTGAACAGCTGGTTGGCACTGGGAGGTTCGAATCCTTATTGGACAATCAGTTTTATTTTGGAAATTTTAAGTCAAGAAAACTGCTAGTACCATCGGCAGGCCAAAATTAAAGCTCTTTTCTCCTAAAAATCGATTGCCCTTATCATATATCATGACAAGACTAAAATGCTACAGCATGAGCAGCTTATGAATTGTCAATCATCAAAAAGAACTAGACTAGGTGTCAAAAAATCGAGACAAATTTTGATTTAAATTAAAAACCATTTTGAGTTAAGATTTTAACAGGTTCATTTACAAAATCCACTAATTGATCATTCATAAGCAGGCGGCAATTTATGGCAGAACCCTGTCACCTAGATTATTCTAGTTTTTGTATTGTCTGTATTGTATTTTTGTATTTTTTTGTATTGTCATTTTTGACTTAAATGATCAGTTAATTCTGAACTTTACTTAATTATTTTTAAGCATCTTACAGAATAAAAACATATCAAAATTGAAGAGTGATTCAGATTAAAATAATAAAAAAATTGATTATACTGCGAATGTCAGCAAAATTTAATTTTACCTTAGCTAATTTTGATTAAATTTCATTTTTACTTGTTTTATTTGGTTACGCTTCATTTAGTCAATTTAAAATTTTTTCATCATGCCCAAAAATCCAGAAAAATTTCTTCGATTTAACTTCAAAGTGTTAAATTACAGTTAAACATATTTTTTTTATTTTGTATTTCACTAATTTTTGTCCTCTTCATGCCAAAATTGCCGCCTGCTTATGAATGATCAATTAGTGGATTTTGTAAATGAACCTGTTAAAATCTTAACTCAAAATGGTTTTTAATTTAAATCAAAATTTGTCTCGATTTTTTGACACCTAGTCTAGTTCTTTTTGATGATTGACAATTCATAAGCTGATCATGCTGTAGCATTTTAGTCTTGTCTAGATCTTGGCCATATGGAAAACATATTTACTTGCCACATGAACAAGGCTTCAAAAAGACATTGGGGAAAAGGCATCGCTTGGTGTTATTGTTTGGTAGGTAAGTAAGTACTGGAGGCAAAATCTCGATTGCCAGTTCATGGACAAAAGCGCCATTGCGCCTTAGTTAAAACAAACAGGAGCTGGCGCGCCCTAGGATTTGGCTGGCCAACTACTTACTACCTGAGCATCAATTTAATCTTTTAGGAGTACTAAACAAACGGAATGTATGTTTTTCAAAAATTTTCCCATCTGAAGCAGACATTGGGCTTTCGATTGATGTATATATATGTCCAAGAGTAAACCATGCACTCCTTCAATCAATTTGTTTATATGCAACCATGCAAAAACTCGATCACCCATTCATAACTCTTGGGCGCTGTCGCGCCCTAGGACAAGAAGCTCAAACCTATTGCATGCAAGCTAACCTGACCATCAGTTTAGAAAGAACTGCGCAGTTTCACTAAATTGAAACATTAGGAAAATGGGTAGACGGCAAAATCGAGCAAAATCTCTCTCACAAACGTGAATTGATTGAGAAATTTTGCCAGAAAACTTATGCCACCAAATATATCACCAGATGGGCCAGAAAATTTCCTAAAACACGTAATTCTTCGATTTTTAAATTTCGCTTCTGTTCTCAAATGCCACCCATGCAAAGTTTGAGATGTCTCTATTTTTCCCGTTTTTATGCATATTTTAGTAAATAATTAAAATTCAGAGGCCTAATTCAAAATTTCACGATTTTCGTCATCTGGAGCACAATAAAAGCTTTCGATTGGTGTATATATGTCCATGGTTTCATCCAATATCCAAGGCGCTGAACCTCGGGACACGCTACCACCCAAAAACTCGATCACCCATTCATAACTAGGGCGCTGTCGCGCCCTAGGATGCTTGTAAATCCATGACATCATCATCGTTTGACCCACAAATCTAGCACTATATAGGTAACTAATAGATATATATTCTGATAAATTTTCATCAAAAAACATTCAGTACATCCTGAGTTATAGTTGATTAAAAAATATGCTTGTTTTTTAGTGCCCGGCCCTGTATAGACCGCGGAGCAGCCCTTCGGGCCGCTCCGCGGTCAAAAATTAAATTGACAGAGTCAGAAAAGTGCTGGCAAAACTGGGTTGGCCTCGGCTTCCTTTGCTATAACATCACCTCCGCAATGGGTTTTCATAGTTTGCTTGCTGTCTGGCAGAATTTTTCTTACTACTCGGAAAACACTGAACTACCTCTTTTTGGACAGGGACAGCGAAGAGTCGTCATGGGGTATGCGCACAAATATCATTAATTGACGCTTTTAATTTTGAATAGATCTTTTTTAAATGTTTTAAAATGCGGTTTTTTAAGAGAAATCAGAATGGAATAAAATGGCTATTTTCAAAAAAACAGGAAATAAACAAGTGAGAGAGCAAACTTTAAATTGAATTATATTTCTTTGCATAAATACAAGCTTGAAGTAAGAAAAGAATAGTGGATATATTTATTGCTTTCGGATTCGGAGTGCTAGCAGCCACAAATAATCAGGCAGGTTGTAGGCGATGAGGAAAGCCACAACCTTCATCACCAAAATCTTCGTCTGCCGTGGCGTCTTCTACAACGGCCTCATAGCTTGGCCTGCCCCCTCCAGTTGACTGGCAACACTCCCATTTTCCTCCATAAGGCATCCAGCCTTGGACAAGAGATCAGGGCTGCTGCTCCGCTTGCATTATCATCATCATCATCATCATCATCATCATCATCATCATGTTTACTTCGGTAGAAACCAGAAAGAATACAGTGACAGCAAAGCAGTCCTTTATGAAACCCTATTACCATAGCCCTTTATGGCTCCTTTACGTAACTCACTATGATGCCAAAATCATTTGTCATCTACCTCAATATGAATCCATACGTATTATGCGTCAAGTGTCAGATATGCGTCTCAACAGGGTCATCTATTTGAGGACCCAGGCCAGTACTGTCAGCTAGCTGTTAGAGAGAGCTTGGTAGGCGGCATTGAAAGAGGCCACAACATTCTTCCTCTCCTCCAAGTTCTTCCACTTGTTGCGGCGGTTCTGAAACCAGACTTTGACCTGGAACCTCTTTCCTCCTCCTCTCCTTCATCCTCTTCCTTCTTCCAGTCACCTGGTGCGGAGTCATGGCCAGCTGCTTGGCAAGTTCATTGCGCTGACTCGTGGGCGGGTACCTAAAATGACGCAAAGAAACAGCTCTGAAATGGAAAATGGGAAGCATGTGTTGCTTCTCGGTCTCGAATTGACGCTCCAACGCATTGCGCTGCCAGTCACAAAAGGTAGTTCGAGTCTGCACCTGCCTCTACAACCTCATCCCTTCATCAGCAGGGGCGCAAATGTCCCCAAAGGGACCTTCTTCCAGGCCAGGCTAGTGGAGGCCTTGGAGGAGGTCTCTCCGCTGGAGGAGCTCCACGAGGGGGCCTCCACATTCATCCCCCTCACTCTCTTCCACTCCCTTTCTCTACCACCCACCACCGCCTTCTCTTCTCCTTCCGCCTTCCCTCCAAGCAGATCCTGAAAGAAGAAGGCTAGAAAAACGGCTAGAAAGACGGACCACTACCTCGATGAGGAAGGATTTGCTGGTGGTCTTCGCCTGTGCTTGAGGCTGAGCAGCCTGCTTCACTCGGTTACTGCTGTAGCAGTGGCGTCGCCTGTGAAAGAAGGGGCCAGCCAGTTGGTGTGACCTACTGAGAGCGGGAAGGAGGCGGGATATGACCAGATATTGGCGAGGTAGTGAGGGAGGGCGGGGTTGATGAGAGCGGCACCGGCGAAGGCGGCGTCTTGGAAAGAGCGCTGAAGGCTGGTGGCGGAGGAGACGGTTGGTGAGTGGGCGTCGTTGGAGGAGGAGTCGCGACTGCAAGCGACCAGTCCCCTCCTCAGCGCTAGAAAGTGGAGCAATGCTGGGGACCTGGGAGCGTTGCGGCTGTCTCTGCTCTTCTCCCCCGCGGCAGCGCCCTGCTCGGATAGGGCCAGAGAGCTTTCGCTGCCCTCCTTTTGCGTCCTCTCCTTACCCACGGTTTCCCATCTCTCACCTCCTTCCTCACCCTCCATTGCTCACAGCAGGTTTGCCCAAGAAGCACTGTGCAGGACTGACAAATTTAATGCTTTTAAGGAGAGCAGGGCGCTAGAAGCTGAAAAGGGGAAGGCACGCGATGTCACACAAGGCCTAAATGAGAGCGAAAGTGCTATGAGTCTGGATGACATCTTTGTCATATGATGGATCATGATCGAGAAGATTCGTTCTGCTTAAGGACAAACACGCAAGATCTACCCTTGGAGTTCTATTGGGCATGGTGCAAAACCTTGTTTCGTTCCTCCTGTCCTTCGCTGTTTTAAATCCAAAGAAATGATATTTCTGCTCCGTTTTAAAGGCTTTGAATATAGCAGCCACCAAAAATAGCTATAAAGAACCCCACGTCAAACTGCATCAAAAAAGGGTGATAAAAGCTGCGACGAAATTACACTTGTTGTAATGAGTTCCTATCGGCAATATCAATTGCCAAATAAGTACAAATCAAAAGCCCTACTTGATCCAACCAAAGGGTTGCTGTTATTTTTTGCTTTACGAGTACATGTCACGACAGCTTATCTGGGGCTTTTCTGGGGCAATAAAAGCGCAAAATTTACCGTATTTACCGCTAACATTGATAAGAAATAAATTCCGCGAAAAAGTAATAAATCGGCCAACACAAAATTTGACCTATTTTGTGTAATTTCAGGCCGATCTCTTCAACTCTGCCAACATCACCAACTTCACTCTGCAAAATACTGCCATGACGCTGGCTGCAATGCTTTTCTTTTACTTCAAATTCTGAATAAAAAGAAATATCATTGCAAAACCTCCAAGCTTCCCACAATCCCAAAACCATCACTCTTTCTGCTCCTGAACAATGGTGGCAATGACAGCGTCTAGCTCCTCTTCCGGCTCATAGTTGGAGCTGAGGAAATCCACGCAGCGGTCCTGGAGCCGGCCCAGTGAAAGCTCTCGAGCCAGTCTCAACGTCTCCAGCACGCTCTCTTTGCTCAGCTGACTCTCCACCACCTGGCCACCATCACTTCAGCCCCTCTTGCTTTCCGGCAAAGAATTGATCTAACTGCAATCAGCCTCTTCAGCAGCCGTTCAATCTGATAGCGGTGGGCGAAGCGGAGCAGATCATACAAGGCTTCCTTGGACAATTCTTCCTCCCCATTTACTAGCTCACCGTAGCAGAACCTGTAGCAGAATCAAATTTAGTCAAATTAAAATGAGATGGAGAGAAAAAGGGTAAATATTTCTACTACACGAAAACTGGCAATATTTGCTGCAAACGAATTCTTAAGAGGCTCTTTTTGAGAGCAGTAAGAATCGGCCGGACATAAATTTTTTGACCCCCATTTTTTATGACAGATTCTGAATCTCCATACATTTTTATGTATCTCCACCAATTTTGGCCGAAAAAAATGCAGAAATGGGCTCACAACAGCTTAAAATGTGAAGGGAGGTCGAAAATTTGCCAATTTTTGCGTTTCACAGAGTTGTGGTGATATAACTCCCTGTTTCTCCTCTGTTTTACATATTCCTACAGACATTATGGGTATCAATCGAATCCCTAGAATCTTGGCAATGCTTCTGTGACAATAGTTTTGCCTGAAAATAGAAATTTGTTGCAAAAAACGACTTTATATAGTCACATTTCAAAAATTCAGATTTTCAATTTTTATGAAAAATCTTCATTTTCTCTTAAAAAATAACTAACATGCACCCAAATGACTATCATTTTTAAATTTTTCACAAAATTTTGGTCTAGAAACAGCTGAGAAATATAGCAAAATGGGGTGGGCCACATGAGCTACAAGCACTTTTCTATGGCCCAGTCCAGAATGTCCCTATGTTATAACATAGGGCATTTTGGCAATGGTAAAATTTTTGCACTAAAAAACTTCCTGCTCTTCTGTATTT
>JASANA010009608.1:0-12170 GCA_030248095.1 Ptycholaimellus sp. GST1_10 | reverse complement strand
TTAAGCGATTGGTCAGCTGGGCGAAACTGGCAGGTTCGAATCCTTAATAAGCATTTATTTTTATTTTTGTGTATTTAAATACTAAAAGTAGAAAAAATATCTGGTACCATCGGCAAGCCAAAAATAAGTCTCTTTTCTCCCAAAATTGGAAATGCCGAGTCAAAAGTCAAAGAAATAAAACTTCTACTACTGGAATCTGCTGCGTCATCTGCATTTTGTTTTTGGGCGCGCGTGGAAAGAGCCTCTGAACTGCGCGCCAAAAACAAAATGCAACTGTCAAGCAGCAGATTCCAGTAGTAGAAGTTTTATTTCTTTGACTTTTGACTCGGGGCATTTTCAATTTTGGGAGAAAAGAGACTTATTTTTGGCTTGCCGATGGTACCAGATATATTCCTTTGCTATAATTAAGAACAAACAAAATGTTTGAAAAATCTAATGCTTCATAATTTATTCAGGCAGGGAGGACATCGCTTGTTTTTTTCAAAAAAAATCCAAGAGCAAAAGCAAAAGCCTACGACACCTGGTATTCCCAGGCGGTCCCCCATCCAAGTACTAACCAGGCCCAACGTTGCTTAACTTCGCAGATCGGACGGGATGCGGTGCTTTCAACGTGGTATGGTCGTAGGCATCACCTTCTCCACCAATCCCAGTGTAAACAATCTACATCGTAGGTATGCAAGAGTAGCCTCATCATCTATGGTCTGCGCTGCCTGCGCAGTTTGTGTTTTTGCTACCCCCTTGCCTCAAGTTGCAAAAAATAGTGTCACTGGTCCCCCATTTCATACGAGTCAGCTCTGGTTCCTCTGCAAATTGCGAGAAAATCTTTCGCCTTTTACTAAAGATTTCCGTGCAGAGGATCTATATGAGTACTCTACTCCTTTGAAAGCCTTGGCTTACGCCAAGACTTAAATGTAAAAGCCACTGGAAGCTCAAGGAACTCAGCACGAGCTGGGACCGCTTCAACCGTTGGCAACCAGTACGAATGAAGAAGTTGTAGAACAGTGTGCAGTGGCTGCTGGTTTGGTGTGGGCTGCTTGGCCAGTAAGTGTCCACATCAGCTTCAAATCGACTCCCTGTCTCCGTGAAGCCCCACAGCGACAAAGCTCAGCCGCTCACAGCTTAACCACCCATCATTCCCTCTGCTACACCAATCATTTCCTTTCTTCCACTCACCCTCTTCACATTCTTCCCTCAACTTTACTCCCCCAAAACCATCACCCAGCATGCAATTGCCCCCTTTAAGAAACCCAATGACTTACAATTATTGATTGGTGTAAATTTAACTCATAAACTTCCTCAAAGAAACTCTTGTTAAGGCTAAGACTATGCTAAAATGCTGACTTTTATCAGATCTCATCCCATCCTTCACCTAATTGAAATTTACAATCCAAATCATTTGCATAAAATTTTTTGTCAAACTTATGCAGCAGATCAATTTTGCCTCATGCTTTCAATTGTGGGAGGAGGGCAGACAAAGACAAGCAGAGTTTTGGATATGCCAGGGCAGGACAAGACTCAGACTGGAAGCGAACTCGGAAAAAAAACAGCGAACTCGGAAGGCGGGGTCGTTGCTGGAGCATGGGGGTGATGAAAATGAGAGCCTCGGGGTTGCCCAGTAGCGGCAGCTGCTTCATCTCCACTAAAGACACCGAGGAGGAGAGGCCTGCGAGCTGAAGTATCGCGTCCAGCCGGAGCTCGCTATAGACTGCGACCAGATTGCCCAGTTGGACTTTCTTCTTCTCGAGGTTAATAGTTTTCGCAACAAAGATAGTAGGGGAAAAGTAGCTCTTTTTATAAAAAAATACGAGTGTAAGTAATAATTTCTCTATGAGGATTCGTGTGGTACGATTTTTCGTTTTCGCGCGAGTTCAGAGCTCTTTTCACTGCGCGTAAAATACAGGTGCAGAGATTCCTCGTATTAGGGAAATTTCTTTACGCTGCTTGGGCATTTGTTTTTTTATGGGATAAAAAGACTTCTTTCGGCTGGCATACATTTATTTCCTCACTTTAACATACAAAAGACTGGTATCAATTTGGAAAAAAAAGAGTTTGGAAAGTGAAAATAGTGAACAGGTATTCTCGGGTGCAATGCGCGGCTTTTGTTCCAGAATAGCTAAGCAATTCTTTTACTGCTTTAAGATACTGCGCAGCAACGTATCTGCAAATCTAGCTGACTTTATTGAAACAGTAATTTATGGATGTTCTGAATTTTTGAACATCAAGATTTTAGGTTTTTGCTATAAATCAAGAAATAATAATGTGTCGAAAAATTCTATTATCACTTCAATATATCACCATTAGAGACGTACATGCAAAATTCACTGATTTTATTGAAAACTATTGATTTACGGATGTTTTGAATTTTGAAACATCAAGAATTTAGGTTTTTGTCCATAAACTGAGAATACAATATTTCGGAAATTCCTTTTGCCAGCTTCACAGAGCACTCTTGACGGCGTATCTGCCTAAAATCAGCCAATTTCATTGAAAACCAGTGATTTATGAATTTTCGTACTTTGAACATCAAAAACTGAGTTTTGGGCAAAATCGAAAAATTACGTCAAGCCCAAAATGGCCTAGAGATATCCCCAGGCGGACTTTCATGCAAAAAATCAGCCATTTCGTTGAAAACCAGTGATTTATGATTTTCGTACTTTGAACATCAAAATTTGGGTTTCGTGAAACGCAAATTACGTCAGCGCAAAAATGGCCTGGAGATACCACCCAGTCGGACCTTCATGCAAAAAATCAGCCATTTTCGTCCCAAAAACCGCGTAGGCCTGCCTCGGGAAGACACATATATATATATGCGGACAGACGGCGCAAAATGGGAATGCCTGGTGTCGGCCGCCCGCCGCTTCGGGCAGGGCGCCAGAGTCCGGCCGGGCACGGGTGCTACGGCCCCTACGCTTCGCCTGACACGTCGCATGCCGCCAGGCTACGCTCCGTGGCCTCCGCACCCGACGCGCCCCTTCCCCGGCCTCCGGAGCTCTGACCGGCCCGCCCTTCGCGCAGGCGGCCTTCGGCCGCGCAAAAATATTAATAACTACTTCAGGAGGGATCGATTTTCAGGAGAAAGATCTTTACTTTTGGCTTGCCGTGGTCCAGCTATTTCCTCCTTCAAATATACAAAAAACTTTATTCCGAGAAAGGATTCGACCTGCCAGTTTCACCAGCCAGCGGTCCGCTTACCCCTACCCATTGGTGCCTATGCTGCTGGTCATTGAGGGCTCGCTTTTAATGGATTCCTAAGCCCAAGGCCGGAGAGGGGTGGCAGATCGAATCCTACTCTCGTTCTTAGCAGATGCGAGGAGTAGGTAGCAGCAGCAGGAGTAGCAGCAGCAGTAGTTCGGCGGCCCTTCTTTCTTGTTTTTCTCTTTGAAAAAGATGGATTTTCGAGCTTTTCTCGCGAGATTGACTAATTCGTGGATGCTCTTTCCAATGCAAGAATTGGAGTAATGGTGGCTGCTAGCGGCAGCTAAGCCTTATCGTTTTAAGATCTCATTGACCCTCTTATTTGTGGCGCGCTGCGGTCGCTGCGCTCCCTCGCGCCAGGCCTTGACAGTTCAAAATAAGTTGCAGGCCAAAAAAGCTTCTTGGATAGCTAGAACGTTTGACAGAGCCGCCTAGGATCCTGCCCAAATTAATGCTAAGATCGAGTCGGCGCAAGATTAGCCTAACACCCTACATACCCGGCAGCCCCATGTTTCAAAATATGAATAAAGTAAGATTTATAATGATTATAACAATACCTTGTGGCTCACAATGACCCTCTTTTACCTTAACAATGCATGACCTGCAAACGGTGGTGAGGCTGGTGCGGGCGACCCTTCCCCAGGTCTCTCGGATCTTCACCTTCAGCAGGGCCAGTTCAGCAGACAGACGCCCTCCGCGTTACTACCCGGTGCACCTCGCACAGAATCCATCAGCTCTTCCCTCCAATGCTCGTTCAGTCAGCCTCAAAAACCAGTTAGAGAAATGAAGGAGGGGAGGGAAGAGGGGAAGAAACGAGAGAAGAAGAGTATTCATACTTTGTTAGCACATTGAGAAAGCAAGCAAAGGCCGAGATGCCGAATGACCTGAGTTGTACAGAAAGACGCAGTTGAGAGGTTTCTATTTTGCTCAGCTGTACCGGATATGATGGACTGCTGGAGAGTGTCGGAGGTGTTTGGCAGCCTCTTGGTAACCTGTTCGGCGTCCTTGGCAGCTTTGGACACGTTGCTGCTGCTGTTCACGATGGCGCCCTAGGCTCCGCCGGCCACCAGCACCAGCTCTCAGCTATTCTTCGTGTACACGAAGACGCTGCAAATGCACAGGGACTGGCTGAACTGGGGTAGCCGGATGGCTGATGTTTCGCCGGCTGCTTGATACATCAACTGAGCAATAGTTGGTGGTGTTGGGTTGGGGGTTTGGGTGTGCGGCTCTTTTCGGGTGTTGTTTTGGGGTTTGCGGATCTTTTATGGGGCTGCTCGTCGGGCTCTCGCTCTATTCTTTCCTTGGGGTCTTTGTTTTCTTTTGGTTTTGGTTTTGTTTTGGGTGGATATGTCGCTCTTCTTTCTTCTTCTTCTTCTCCTCTTCTTCTCCTTCGCTCGTTCTGGTGGTATTATTTCTCCCCCCTCCCCCTCCCTGTCTTATTTTTCTTTTCTACTCTTTGTTGGTTGGGTGTGTGTGTGGATTGGGCTAATTATGATTTTCAATCCAAAACAGAGTCAGAGCAACTGAGGTCAAAAATAAATTTCACGCCAAAAATGCCAAAATGAACCCATGCAAGGTTTTTACATTTCTTCGAAAGAGCAAACTTTCACGATCCTGAGACAGTTGCGGTAGTACCACTAGTGGTATCAGCTGTCTATCTGCATTTTGTTTTTGGGCGCGCTTTGAAAGAAAACACTGAACAGTGCTCCAAAAACGAAGCAACTGTCCAATCAGATTCCACTAGAATTAACTAACTGTTTTTTTGCTTATTTACTCGGGGCAATTTAAATTTTTTGAGAAAAAAAACCCATTTTAGCTTGCTGATGGTACGATATGTATTACTTTGTTTGATGGTTGTTCAAAAACATGAATTTCATTTTTTAAGGCGCATCACAGACGACTTGAATTAGCCTAACATTTTCATCACAACTATCACATGCACCATGATTCTTCCAAGACAAACGTTCATATGTGATTTATTTATCGCCAATCTCACGATGCCAGCCGATGCTGTCTTGTTAACTTTTCTCCTATTACCTCAGTCACTTCAGCAGAAACCTTCTACAGCATTGGTATTTAAGTAGCATTCCGCACTGAAATCATGCAGGGCAAATATGAATGATTGGGTTCAGATGATTACAACGCGATGATGTATGTTCTAGCAATTCTTAGCGGGAGCATCGAGACTGAGGTGATCAGGTAGTGGGATTGGAGGAAAGCTTGTAGGCGGATCACAGCCTTGGGCGTTGCTTAGAGCTCGAATCCTCTGCCCCAACAGGCCCAGATAGACCTTCGCCAGCCGCTGCTTCATCCCCAACCGCTGAGCTACCGCCGTCAACATTGGCGTCGCTTTTGGCTCCTCCAAGCCAGGAAGGGCCCCTGGGTAGAGCGTGCTGGCCAGAGCGAGGCTGAGCAGCAACAGGGCACCTGCTGGCTGGCGGCAATAGGCCATGGCTGCTTATTTGCAAAAACTTGGCCTTCTAGGACTGATAGGCCAATTGAATAGACTCCTAGTATATGCGTTCGCGGCGCAAACAGCATTTGTCCCATCACCTGTGGCTACTGGGAACCGGGAGGCTTTGACGTAACTAACCAGATGTTTCACAGTTGATATATAAAATTCTTAGAAGTAGATTTCACAATAGTTAGATGTATTTTTTACTTTGAACTCCCCGGGCAGTCAAAATTGTTGGAGAAAAGAGATTCGATTTAGGCTTGCCGATGGTACCAGATTTGTAATTACTGATTTTGTGAGGAAGCAAGCATTTTGTGAGCAAAGCAAACTGTAAAACAGCAGCTCAATCTTGGTCTGAAGCTGAATTTTTAAAACCTGGATTTGGTTAATACTAGGATCATACGAGGATCATCATCATCATTTGATGATTTGATCTGCGAATCATACAAGGCTGGCATACGTTTTTTAGTTTTGATGCATAGTTCGAATATTTCTGACTTCAGACAAAAAATGGGTACACAAGAAAATACAGATGTCTGGTACCATTGGCAATGCCACAAGTCAAACTCTTTTGTCCCTAAAATCGACTGGCCCGAGTAAAAAGGCAAACAAATAAATTTACAACTATTAATCAGCTGCTTGGATAGTTGTATTTTGTTTTTGGCGTGCAGTCTCTATTTCCATGCTCATCAATTTGTTCTAAAGACATGATTGAAGCAAGGCTACATGGTTGGGGGCGGAGAAATGTCGGCCTCTTTTTCCTTCTCATTGGGATTGACAATAACTTCCGTTCGGCTGAAAGTTTCCTTCACTCCACAATTGCCCGTTTTTTGCACACCAAAAGCTCAGGCCAACCTTTTCTTATCGCAGCAGCAAAGGTTCTTGCCCACTTCACAACAAAATACTAGCATCTGCGAAAAAAGCTAGCATATAACAAATTACCAAAACCAGCAAATATGCAGTCTAATGATTTAGAACCGATCTGCTATTTCAGCCCATTTTGTGTGCATAAAAAGAACCTGGACAAGAGTGACGATAGAGATGCCCATCCACAGACCCAGCACGCCTCCCACTGAGCCCAGAAGCGATTCCGCCGTCACTTTTTGCTATCTTTCCGCCACCTATTTTGCCATCCATCCCTCTTTGCAGTCCAAGCATCAATATTGTTGCAGCAAACCAGGGCATCAATGTCGTTAAAAGCGATCTCCACGTCCACCATATTGTTGAAGACCCTGTCCTCGATTCTCGCCTGCTCCTTCTCCGTCAGTCTCTGGAAAAGTTGCAGGATTGGCCCAAGCAAACTTTTGGCCAACAATTGCTTCTCACGTCCCATAGGTCGCTCACTCTGCTGACATTTCCTTAGAAGCCGCTCAGGTCCTTGAGCGCAGCGCGAGATGGGAATCGGCTGCCCGAAACTTAAACACCAAGTTTTAAAAAAAATATTGGGAACAAGAATTTTTTAGTTTTAACAAAATAATATTCGTTTACCTGTCACTTCGTAACCTAAGTCGTAGCAGGCATCGCTGCAGTTTCTGACACAGGCTGCTCGTAGGCTACTGATGTTCTTGGTGCTCTTTTTGCTGTAATCGAATTTTCGGAACTATCAACAAATTAAAGCAAGTTTAAAGGCATGGCAGGGTTTTGGGGGGTCCCCGAGGGAAGGAGTTTGCAGTGGGCAGATTAAAGTGATGCTAGGTGGAGGAGGTGAAGATGGGGAAACTAGGAAACCATGCTGGAGCCTCCTTGTCCTCCGGCAGGCAGGGCTGCATGCCGCCATAGATAAATGAATTTATTATGTATTATAATAGATGGTAAGACAAGCATATAAAAAGTGGAGGCCCTGATGCGGCTATTTTACAAGTTCTGAAGTGCCATTTTGTTATCGACCCGTTCTAGGTCATTTTCCCACATTTTTGAGCCCGGTTTCCTCTCAAAATTGCCACGGTGTCAGCATCGTTCATATCTGCAGTTAGTTTTATGCTGACATTCAAAGAAAAATTTCTGTGGCCAAAAAGCTGGGGTGGAAGTTTAGCCTTTATTTAATTGCTAATTATGCCAATGTTTCGTCATTAAACCACTTTCTTTTATTATTAGCATGAAGTTTACCTATTTTTTCAGTTCATTTGCTGCCTAAATAAGCGCATCAAGCTATCTTATTGAAAAATTGCTTGTTTTACCATCTATGATATAAAAGCTGGCAACTCCTTTATCTATGATGCCGCCGAAAGGCTTCTCATCCAGCAGACAGCCGCAGACGTTGTAGAACACTTGGCGCAGGCAGTCCGCCTCGCACATTCTCCGCGTGTACAGCTCACCTTCAGGCCCCCACCTCTCCACACTCACCGGCTATCGGCCCATATTTGGGCACCATTATGACCTATTCTTGCATCCCTGGCTGGCAACTGAGGATTCGTGTTATTTCAAAGTCATCAAAATCCCAAAATACTAGTAGAGGCTGACTCCTAGAACCCCCATCCGAAGATATACACCCCCCCCCCGAAGATATACACCCCCCCCCGAAGAATAACACCCCCCCCGATCATACGTGTCCCGACCCCCCCCCCCCCCCCCCCCCCCGCCCCCCCCCCCCGGAGCAACCAACCAACTTTTTGTCTGGGACCCCCCGCCCCACACCCCCCCCGGTCCCAACCAACCAACCAACATTTCCAAGTTGGTGTCAAACCAACCAACCAACTTGGCTGGAAGGTACCCCCCCCGGGGCCCCTGGTCCTTCCAACCAACCAATTTTTTGAAAATTTCAAAGGAAATTCACTGAGTTTGTAGGTGAAAATCGAAAATTTTCCTTGCTGAAGCAAGTTTATTGCTAATTTAGGGTTTTTAAAGGCAATTTTTCCTTATATATCCCTCTATTATGCAAAATTTTCTCAATGTTCCAAGTAATCAACCAACTTTGACCAACCCCCAAATAACCCCCACCGGTGGGGGGTGGGGGCCCCCTGGGGGGGGGGGTCGGGTGGGGCCCCCGCACCAACCAACCAACTTTGACCTGGAAAAACCCGACCGGGGGGGGGGGGTGGGGGGGGGGGGGTAAAATCAACCAACTCCGGGGGGAGGGTTCTTTTTTAGTAGGGACACGTATGCCCCCGATGATATACACCCCCCCCGAAGGGTACGATATTGAAAATTTTTTTATTGCCTTAACATACTTCTCTTTACATATCTCGAAATTTAAACTCATGGAATTTTCATGTGGAAGATTAAATACATACTTTTTACTCCTAAGCAACTAGTAGGTACTGCCACAGTATGGACCATGGCTCCTAAGCAACTATGGGTGGTACTGCCACAGTATACGCGCATTTTGACTAAGCCTAAGGGGTTGCCGTAAACAGTATCCTAGTACTACTCCTGGTAGTAGGCAGACTAACTAGTAAAAAGTAGGTATATAGTTGTTTATATAACAAGTATATGGCGCAGAGCGCAATGGGTGACCGCGGAGCTCTCAACATACCCCATTTTTCAACCTTTCTACCTAAAAAAGTTATGTTTCAAATGCTCCGGGACTTGTCAAACCTCTCCAGATCTTCCTCAAATTTTATTTCCTTTCAGGAAAAAAAAAGTTTGTCAATATCCGTTGAGAATTGAGCCTTTTAAAGCATACCCAAATTTTCGACCTTTCTACCCAAAAAAGTAATGTTTCAAATGCTCGGAAACCAGTTCCACCCCTCCATATCTTCCTAAAATCTCATTACCTTTCAGGAAAAAAAAAGTTTGTCCAAATCCGTTGAGAATTGAGCCTTTTACAGCATACCCAAATTTTCAAACTTTCTACCCAAAAAAGTAATGTTTCAAATGCTCGGAAAACAGTTCCACCCCTCCCGATCTTCCTAAAATTTTATTACCTTTCAGGAAAAAAAAAGTTTGTCCCAATCCGTTGAGAATTGAGCCTTTTACAGCATACCCAAATTTTCAACTTTTCTACCCAAAAAAGTAATGTTTCAAAAGTTCAAATTCCGGGTCTACCCCTCCAGATCTTCCTAAAATCTCATTACCTTTCAGGAAAAAAAAAGTTTGTCCAAATCCGTTGAGAATTCGCCCGTTCCCAGCATTTCCAGACATACATATATATATATATATATACATATATACACATGAGGACAAAAGTTGAGTAACCTCTATAGACCGCGGAGCGGCCCATGGGGCCGCGCCCCGGTCAAAAAATTCCGTGAGTTTAAATTTCGAGATATGTAAAGAGAAGTATGTTAAGGCAATAAAAAAATTTTCAATATAGTACCCTTCGGGGGGGGGGGGGGGGGGGTGTATATCATCGGGGGGGGGGGTGTTATTCTTCGGGGGGGGGGGGTGTATATCTTCGGGGGGGGGGGGTGTATATCTTCGGGGGGGGGGGTTCTAGGAGTCAACCCTAGTAGATGCTAAATTTGGCAATATTTTGAGATATATTGAAACTTTTGAAACTCAAACTTTTGAAATAGATACAATTTATTGCGATAAACACAAACAATAAGGTCTTGCTTAAAGGCCCTACTTGGGAGGGTGTAAAGGCGGTAGTCGGATGGGCGTAGACAGGGCGGGCGATTGAAAAAGTCGAGTAGTGGGGGTTCCACGACGCGGCTGAGGCGAAGGTTGAGGCTGATCTTTGTCTTCTTACCCGGCTCCAGCATCAACCACTTTTTCTCCTGCATTTTTTCTTGACAGGGGATTCTAGTAAATTTGAAGGTGACCTTGATTTTTGGAGTGTTGCTGATTTGCAGGGCAAAACCCACCTCCAGATAGTTCATGAACATTGTGGGGATATAGTCATCGTAGGAGGCATCTAGCAGCAGTCCTAAATTCTCACCTGTAATGCCCACTGTCTGGCATCCTGCAACAACGAGAGAAAAATGGAAGGAGCAACCAGCGGAGGTGATATTGCGCTGTATTGCGACCTGAAAGCAGCGGCCTAGTTCAATGCTGTGGCTCGGTTGGACGGAGATGAAGCTGGCCTTGGCCAGTATGTCTTCTTCCTCATACTCTTCCCCGACATTCCGCCACGACTCCTGGCTCTCAGTAGCGGCCTCTTCTTCCTCCTCAGGCTCGTAGTCCGGGCAGAGCTTCTCATCCAGCTCGTAGTTCTGGAAGCGGAGGCGACGCAGGATCTCTGAGCATCTGGGAGCAAGGCTGGAGAGGAGCTGGGAGTAGTTGCGGATGCCGCCGTTTTGGCGCCACTGGCGGAAGTTCTCTCTGCGCTGACCTTTCTTCAGCTTCTCCTGATAGGGGTCGTAGCGGCCCACGACATAGCGCAGCTTGTTCCCCATACTGGACATGAGGAACTGGGCGTTTTCCAGGGACATGTTCAGAGCCGAGCGCCTAAAAGCACCGATTGGCCTTCATTGAACTAGATAATGTTCAGGTTGAGTATAGATTGAAAATTGAAATTTCAAAGGAAAGACTGAAACATTATTCTCAAGCACACCAAAACTGAACCAAGTAGATGGGCAAAAAACTCATCGCTCTCAACGGATTGGGACAAATTTTTTTTTCCCTGAAAGGTAATGCTATTTTAGGAAGATCTGGAGGGGTGGAACCAGTTTCCTAGCATTTGAAACATTACTCTCTGGGTAGAAATGTTGCAAAATTTGGGATACTGTAAAAGTCTTAATTCTCAACTCAATTCGACAAACTTTTTTTTCCCCTAAAGGAGAAAATTTTAGGAAGATCTGGAGGGGTGTAACAAGTCCCAGAGCATTTGAAACATTACTTTTTTGGGGTAAAAGGCTTGGAAATTTGGGTATGCTGTAAAATGCTCAATTCTTGAACCGGACTTTGACAAACTTTTTTCCCTGAAAGGTAAAAATATTTAGGAAGACCTGAAGGGTGCGAACTGGTCCCGGAGCATTTGAAACATTACTTTTTTGGGGTAAAAAGTTTGCAAAATTAGGTATGTTGAGAAATGGCGAATTCTCAACGGATTTGGACAAACTTTTTTTTTGCTGAAAGGTAATAACATTGGAGGAAGATCTGGAGGGGTGGAACTGGTCCCTAGCATTTGAAACATTACTTTTTTGGGTAGAAAAATTGAAAAATGAGGTATGTCGAGAAATGGCGAATTTTAAGCAGATTCGGACAAACTTTTCTTGAAAAGGTAATAACATTTTAGGAAGATCTAGAGGGGTGGAACTGATCCCGGAGCATTTGAAACATTACTTTTTTGGGTAGAGATTTTGAAAAATGGGGTATGTTGAGAAATGGCGAATTCTCAACGAATTTGGGCAAACTTTTTTTTGCTGGAAGGTTATAAGTTGTGGAGGAGGGGGGAGCTCCGCGGTCACCTATTGCGCTATGCGCCATATACTTGTTATTTATACATTTTATACTATATTAAATGTGGAAGAAATATCTGGTACCATCGGCAGGCTAAATGTGAATCTCTTTTCTCCTAAAAAGTTGATTAGTCTGAGTTTAAAGTCAAGGAAATACATCTACTACTAGTGGAATCTGCTGAGCCACCTGCATTTTGGTTTAGCGCGCAATGGAAGCAATACGTAACTGAACGAAGAGC
>JASANA010009606.1:0-31632 GCA_030248095.1 Ptycholaimellus sp. GST1_10 | reverse complement strand
TTCTCGTTCATTTTCTGCGCCTCTTTGCAGTACTCGCAGCAGAAGCCAGCATGCGTCATTTGACGCACTGACAATTTACGCCACTTTCTTCAACACCAGCTTTATGTCATGCTTTCTTCAGCAACAGCTTCAATAAGTGCAGCAAAACCTGTCACAGGACCGCTATGTAACCGAATTAGCTGGCAACGGTTATTCTGTTCTAGACTAATTGGCAGCTAACCTGACAGCCAAGCTTGGTCAGGATAGCGAACGTTGGAATGGTATCGACATGTGTCTCAAATAAAAATCATTAGAAAAATTAAGAATTCTCGCAATTTATGTCAGAGGAGCGAAAATTCAGAGGAAAATAAAAAAGTTAGCAAACATTATTACCGATCTGTAACCACTGAAAAAAAAGAATAAGAGAGCACTTATTAGGTAAGTGTGGCGCACAGCTCCTTTTCGAATCTGGTCATTATTGCCAGGCATGGAAGTATGATAGAAATTGACCACATGCCCCAGCCAGATCTCCTTTACACCTCGTTTTGCAGCCAGGTTCGATTCACTCAGTCGCATATATTTGACCTATTCAAGGTCTGCATTTTTTCACCAAGACCTGGTTCTGGAGCTTTACCAGCGGTTCATTATCAATGGGAATCTTTTCTCCAGAGTAATAGCGGCCAGGTTTTAGGGATGCTTCATCCTGCTCCTCAAACTTCTACTTTAAGAAGATAAATCACCTTTTTCTTTATAAAATGAAAGAAATATTTAGACCAGTAAGGTCATAGCAGAGCAGTAGAGTCATAACAGGCATAGCCATTCTAATAGCAGATCTAACAATCAGCCATGCATTCAAATACTGCATTCGGAGAGGCCAGATTGGCAAAGCATGAAACCAGGCAGTGACACATGCCGATTTCCTGGCGCCCATTGCGCTCCTCTGCAGCTGCTATGTAGTTGAACATGTTCGCCTCCAACCCACTCAATGCTCCCTTTGTCAGGCAATGTGAGCTGGAACAATAAGTGCAGTTCGGTTGGCCACATTCGGGCTGAAGCGTGGGCGAAAATTGGCGCAGAGCCAGGCGCAGTGGCTCAGACTTGGCGTCCTGGCGGAGAAAGCTGCCTGTCGCCAAGGCCACCTCCCGTCATCGCTCTTCGCCCGATACAGTCTCAAAAGAGGCTAAAAGTTGTGGGAGAAATTGCAGAACGGAAAACATTGCAGAAAAAATTGCAAAATTTAAAAAAAAGGAAAAAATTGCAGAACAAATACTATGATTTAAGATTTTAGCCATGTAGATCAACTGAGGTGAAATGCATTATTTGTTTGGTTAAATTTAAGTGTCTGGAAAGGTTGGAGAACATTATTGCTACAAATTTTTGAAAATTGGAAAAAAATTGATGGACAATGGTTTACTTGGTTGTGCAAACCGTTTTCAGAATTTCTGGCCTTATTTGAGGCCATTCACAATGTCTACTAGAATACTAACGCAAGAGATGACTCATGAACGGCTAGCCAGTTTTTTGCCACTGCCACAAAAGCTAAAACAATTTGTTTTTCTTCTTCAATTGGTAGGTGGCTGTCTGCAACTAGGTATTTTGTATTTGATGGAGTTTCGTAATTCTCCTGTGTATCGCAGCAGCGGTCCACCATTGTCCGGAGTTGTAGGCCAGTGAAAGCTGTTGTAGAATATGCACTTCGGTTTTCCTTTCAGTTCAGATGTCAATACCGCATGAACACTGCAACAGTTTCCCAGATCAAATAGGGCGTAAATTTTGCTGTAAGCATTCAACAAAATTTATTGTTCAATTCAGTTGATAAAAAAATCAAAATTGTATACATCGTTTTAGACTGGTTAAGATACTGGCGACAAGGAAGACGGGTTGGGCGAAGATCGCTCATTGGCGGAGCTCTGCGTTCGTACTTGAGATGAATGACGTGAATTGGCTACAATCGATGCAGTCCCTGGCTATTATGCTTGGCCAAAAACTATAAGACTTCTTCCTCTAATCCCTGGTGAGCACTCTGGCTTGCATATACCGAGCTATAACAATTGAATTTGTTGCTCTATTCCCTGTTTTTATGTTATACACGGCCTAAAAAGGTCATTTAAAACGGAGAACAAAATACAAAACCAAAAATAGGTGATTTACAAATCTTCTACTAATTTCTGTTCTGGTTTACAAATCTTCGGCTTTTGCCAATAGGTGCGCAGCCAACAGGACTTTCTCAGATTAATCGATCACTGTCTAAATTTCAACGTTTATATGAAGAATTAATAAAACTGTAAAACAATTTAAATTTTTGCTAGAAATGCATAATTTTAAGTTTATTCTCAATATGACGGGAAATTCAAAATTTACCAATAGTTGGTCATTATTTCTGTATTTTAATTTTTTTTTAAATTATAAATTTATGTTTCACAAATTTTCAGTAGTATCATCTAACCATAAAAAATTAGGCTAAAATACTGAAAATTTCCTATCATACCATCAAAAAACTGCACCGACCAGAAAAACCAAGACACCACTTTAGCACACCTACTTTCAAAATTTTAATCAATTTTGTTGAAAAACCAAGTCTTAGGGGCTTACCGTGGGGGGGGGGAGGATTTATTCGGACAGCAAATTCAAAGTACTATAACTCAAGACCTTTTCAATATTTTTTCATGGAAATTTATCACAAGTTGCACATAAATGTTAGCTACATTGTGTTAAATTTTTATGCCAAACAAAAATAAACTCATGGATTTATTATACATTATATAGCACAAGGCAATATATTATTTTGTCTCTACAGATAACATCCGTTTTGCGGCCCCATTGATAAGTATTTGCCAGATTGTTATACCAAAAACATCAAAACACTAGCCAAATCAACACACTAGGTTTGGTAATAGTCCGTCCCCTAAATATCATAATACTATATATAAATCGCTTTAATAGGAAAATTCTTCAATTTAAGCCATAAAACTGGTTGATAAGCAAAATATTGTTAGGACAATACAAAACAACACAATCATTTCACAAAAAATGCAATAAAACCATGAGTTTATATTCGTTTGGCATAAAAATTTAACACAATGTAGCTAACATTTATGTGCAACTTGTAATAAATTTTCATGAAAAAATATTGAAAAGGTCTTGAGTTATAGTACTTTGAATTTGCTGTCCAAATAAATCCTCCCCCCCCACAGTATGTATAATCGGAACTATGGGCAAAAATGGGGAGCTTTTTAAGCTTTGCGGGAAATCGCCAAAAAAGAATTTATGACTACTCCACAATTTAACCCTGAATATTCTCTGGGATTCCCAGATGACTTGCTTAGTGTGAATGAAGGTCCGCTGGCCGCTCACCGCCGCATCCCACTGCTCCAAATCCTTCTGGTAATCCGGCAGCCACAAGAGCGACACTTTTTCTGGCAAATCACACACAGACGTCAGAGACTGCTCATGAGGCTGAGGCTGACACACTTCGACAGTCCTGGAAACAGGCGGACAGGTTGTAGGCGGAGCGAGGACAGTCGCTGATGTTGCCATGGCCGGCGTTGCAGCGAAGACAGCTGACAGTCGGATGACTACAAACAGCTTCATTAGTGAAACATTAGGTACACTTGAGGTGCGAACGTGAATGAGCTGCGACAAAGATCGGCCATTGCAGCCATGCCTTGGGGTTTTCGGATAGGGTAGGCGGCTGGCATGGCGAAATTTAGATCACTCCACGGGCGGCAGCGAATGTTGTCTGCTATGATTGCGCTTGTCACTGATTGGGAAGGTGAGAGGTGGAGGGTAACTGAGGTCAAGTCTGCGCTGTCCGTAGTAGGCGGCTGGGTGCATGCAGTGCGAGCCTTCATCCCAGGAACACTGACCACCACTCTCCAACTCCACCACGCATCCATTCCCTTCAATTTCCATCACTGAAGTCGCCCACTATTCCTGTTGCTACGATGAGCCTATTTTTGGCTTCTATTTTGATGTTTGACTTTTGACATGAGGATAAGAGTTTTGAGTTCATTTTTCTGCACATTTTTATGGGAATTAGTAACATCAAAAAAGCATATCTTCAAAAATTAGAAAGAAAAAAGATGGCAACCGTCTCTTTCTTGACAAGGCACGCTGGCCAATGGTCCAGCACTTTGTCGACAGCGGTTCCCTTTCGATTGGAGGCCGGTCAATGAAAATAAGCTGCAGGCTGAGATGCTGTCAAAGCAACCTCCTAAAAATGTTCATGCCACGAGTTTAAAAAACTAAAGCACCCCAAGTAATTGCAACCAAAGCGAAACAATCCTCGAAATCTAGGAGACAATATTGAGCTTTTATCAGCCTCGGGGAGATTGACTGGATAATCAACATCACCTGCTTCCTTGAAGTAATCTGGGTAGCATCCAAGTTTTGCCAATATTCCGTCCCTCAATTGCCAGATATAACTTTCTTTTAAGTTCAATGAATGGTGCTAGCTTAACTGGTCCCTAGACAAATAGCCCTATAAAAATCGGTCCCGCACAAACATTGGGAACAACTATACGTTTTCTGTTATATTTACGTATTTAAGTCAAATTTTACTGAATTTTCTATTTTTTTAAGTTTACTTTACTTTAACAGGAACTGGTGCGCCCGTTAGTTTATATATGCATAAAATGGGTCATTTTGAGGACGCCTTCTTTTGATTGTTTTCAGCATCATTTTCATGCATTTATGTTCTAGAAAGCAAAGAAAGCCTCCCCCGTCCCTATGTTGAAGCATAAGGAGCGCCTCCACGATCCCTGTGTTGAAGCATATGGAGCCTCCCCCGTTCATGTGTTGAAGCAAAACTAGTCCGTTGTGCTACTGGCCTGTATACCATCTGTTCCTTAGGACATTGCTTCTTTGGTGACTTTAGAGTGAGCACAATTAAACTATCTTAGCCCGATGGAATCTGCTTCAAAGACAATTGCATTTTGTTTTAGCGCGCAGTTCAGTTCTTTACAATGCGCGCTAAAACAAAATGCAGGTGGTTCAGCTGATTCCACTAGTGGTAGATATATTTCTTAGACTTTTTACTCGGGGCAATTTCAATTTTTGGAGAAAAGAGAGCCACATTTGGCTTGCCGATAGTACAAGATATTATATCTTGCGGTTTGTTTTCCGACATAATTTAATCCAACTAAACCTTGAGCAAGAACTCCAAGTGTCATGCCAGAGTTTCCCGCCATATCGTCTGCCCATAATATGATGATAGCCATTCATGGAGGCGTTGCAGGTGTAGTGCTCATCGTGTTTAAGTCCTGACGGAACAAATCTGTCTGATTAGCTCTATACAGATATATTGTTTAGTACCCATTCAAACTGAATTTGCTTACCTAACGTGTGAGCGATTTCATGAGCCAGAATTTGCCCAACAACGCGTGTCTGTTGCTCCAGCGTTTCTTCAGTGACGCCCAGTTCGTAAGTGCGTGTGCGGGTTATTTTGCGATTCAATAAAGATTCGACTCAACAGTACCGATTCCAAAACAAACAAAAAACTATACTGTAACAGGACGGAATTTGACAAATAGTCTGCTAGGAGCTTCTCCATAGGAGGCAAAGGAGGCTAGACCATCCAGGTCATAGGGTATGACAGATGTATCCTGGTTTGGTGTTGCATCGATCGCGGGCCACCTAGAACATATACGTTAGCAGTATATTTTGGAGAATTTATTACTTTACAAATTTTTTGCGTTAATTTGCGAAAAATAAAGCAAGCTAACGAGCGACTGGTTATGATCCCAGCCACAGCCCGCCTCCTATGAATGCCTTTGAGGATTGCCTTCTGCACAAAATTGGCTAATTGTTTCATTTGTTGAAAGTGTTGAACACAAAATGTACTGTTTTGATGGCACTTAGAATGTTCCTATTGGCCGCTTTTGCTGGGTTTACAGAATTGGACGTGTAAGCCTTCGAAACTTGTGCTTGTTCAGCTGAGCTAGGAAAATCTGACCAATATTCAAATTCTAGCTTTATCTGAAACAAAAATGTTTGACCTAGTAGAAGACGACAAACAGAGATGAACCTGAAATTGAAGGCCCAAACTTGGCTGGTTGTAGATGGCGTCAAGTTCTTCAGCTATGAAGTCCTGGACTTGCCTTTTAGTGTCAGCTTCGGACTTTTTCAGTTTAGTTGCATAAGATTTGATATCCGCTTCCACATTTCTTCAGCACAACTTTAGCAAATAATTTTTAAATTTCTCAGTAAACCTCTCTTAAAAAGTTATAAGGCTATTTCTATTTAAATTTTCAGCTGTACCAAACCCTAATGTAGTTTCATAAATGAGCCTAGGACGCAAACTTGTCAAATGCGATGAGAAAGTCAATAAGAAATGTCAAGTTGCGACGAAGATCCGCCATTTGGCAAAGTGAATATCGACCTATCGTATCACGTCCACCAGCCAAGAACTTAAACTTTGCCATTTATCTACAGAGCTTCTAACATTGTTTTCATGATGGAAGCACCTGCATTTCACACTGGGAAACACAGAGAACATGGACAATTGCTGGCAAAATAGCATGCATATTATGCAATGCCAGAAAATTTTAGTTCTAACGATCATTAAAAGCTCATGGAAAGTTCTCACGCTATACTTAAACACAATTTAAAAAGCTGAAAATAAGAAAATGAATTCAAATGCTCGAGCTTTAAAAAGTTGTTCCATCCCAGTAACAACAATCGTTTCGCAGTACCTGGTCGTGATAGAAATAGCAGCATCAAATCAGACTAGTAAATCTAGTCCTGAAATATAACAGATTTACGTCATTAAAAAGTAAATGCTCAAGGATTCTAGGACAACATGGTACAGGGATGACTCGGTACTGAGGATAACTCGGTACGGGGATTACTCGGTACTGAGGATAACTCGGTACTGAAGATAACTCAGTACGGGGATAACTCGGTACTAGGATAACTCGGTACTGAGGTTTACTCAATACTGAGGACAGCATGGTAACATAAAGTTTTGTAACCAGAGAAATAAAATCAAATTATGTTCATTTCTTAATTGATGAGGCTAGGATCATGTTAATTCTATTGCAGAAATCATGGTTCTCCCAGCTCTTTTGTGATTTTGCTAGTATTCAGGTGCATACCGTTGACACTAACAGTCTGGGCCTTAGAAGCACTTGCTTTTGACAAAAGGATCTAGCATACAGTTTCCCTCTCCTGCGCACTTGGTGCTACCATTAGATCCAGCATCCAGCTGAAACAACCTATTTTTTTCGATCCTGAAGTCAATCTGTCTGTGGTTCTCAAGGCCATCAGTTAATTGATTTCCTTGATGTCTAAAGTGGATGGTTGACAGTAAAAACACCGGATGGTTTCCATGCACTTAAAATGACAAACAATAGCGGCGTTTTTATTGTAGAAAATATTTTTATACCACAATTTCGATTATTTTGTTCTGGGTAATACAAATGTATAGCATCAGCGAGCTATAATATTGAGCAATCGCTTTATTGGGCTGGCGCGAGCGAGCGTTAGCGAAGTGTCAGCGCCCAGCCCCTCTTTTCGACCCAGGTGTATGTTTTGAGGGTTATTGCTAGATCTTAGTTTTGATAAGGCTCTAGCGCCTCACAGGAAGCTTCAATCTTTCTGATACTTTGTGCATTGGAAAGAGCAACATCGAATTGACTATAGTTTCTTTTTTGACTTTTGCATAAAACGAATTATTTTCCCATGAAAAATGCAAAAAACCTTGTGTCCGAACTCCTCCTTCTCCTTCTCCTTCTCCTCCTCCTCCTCCGCATCTATTCAATGGACGATAGTAGGTATTCATTTCTTCCCCCCCCCATCCCCTTCCCCGGGTCCCTGGGCCTTAAGTATTTATTTAAATCTTAGCTCTTCATTTACACAATGAATCATATGGACAAGTGGTGTATTGGTGAAAGCGATTGTGCATATGGATAAAACTCGAAGGTTTGAAACCTTCTCAAACATTCATTTTTATTTTTGTTTTTTTGAAGTTGAGAAATCAACTAGTACCATCGCCAGGCCAAAATTAATGCTATTTTCTCCCAAAAATCGTCTGCCCAGAGTATAAGTCAAGAAAATTTCTGTAAAATAAGTTGTGCCAAATAATTTTGCATTGTATTTTTCAATTTCGAATATTTTCTTTTCGTCATATTTTCTGAAACAAGTTTTTTCTACAGTTTTTTATGTATCGAATAAAATTTTATTTATTAGGCATATAATCAACAATATAAAATTTGTATGTATACATTTTATCCAATATTAAAAGTGGAAGAAATAACTGGTACCATCGGCTGGCCAAATGTGGCGCTCTTTTTCTCCAAAATTTGCAATTGCCTCGAGAAAAAAGTCAAGGAAATACATTTCCTACTAGTGGAATCTGCTGCGTCATCTGCATTTTGTTTTTGGGCGCGCAAGGAAAGAGACACTGAACTGCGCGCCAAAAACAAAATGCAAGTGTCCAAGCAGCAGATTCCACTAGTAGGAAATGTATTTCCTTGACTTTTTTCTCGAGGCAATTGCAAATTTTGGAGAAAAGAGCGCCACATTTGGCCAGCCGATGGTACCAGTTATATACTTGTACAGTATAAATCAACTTGCAAAACTATACTGTAGAAAACTGTTAAATATTTGAATGTTATATATTACTGTAACATCGATTCATTGGGTAATTGGGTCAATTGAGTTTTCCGACCAATTGGGCTGGCGCGAACGTAGCTTTAGCGGAGTGTCAGCGCCCAGCCCCTCTTTTCGACCCAGGTGTATGTTTTGAGGGTTATTGCTAGATCTTAATTTTGATAAGGCTGCTGCTCGTCACAGAAAGCTTCAATTGCTTTAATTCTTTTTGCAATGGAAAGAGCAACATCGAATTGACTATAGTTTATTTTTTGACTTTTGCAAAAAACTATTTGTTTTACTATGAAAAATGCAAAAAACCATTTGTCCGAACTCCTCCTCCTCCTTCTCCTTCTCCTTCTTCTTCTTCTTCTCCGCATCTATTCAATGGACGATAGTAGGTATTCATTTATTCCCCCACCACCCTTCCCCGGGTCCCTAGGCCTCATGTATTGAGTTCTTCAGTTAATCTAAGTAGCCATATGCACCAGTGGTGTAGTGGTGTAAGCGATTGGGCAGATGGACAAAATTGGAAGGTTCGAATCCTTGTCAGGCATGCATTTTTATTTTGTGTATTAAAGTGGGGAAAACAACTGGTACCATCGCCAGGCCAAAAATATAACTATTTTTTGCCAAAAATCGATTGACCTAAGTATAAGTCAAGAAAATTTCGCAAAAAAAAATTGCCAATAAGTTTGTATTGTACATTTTTCAATTTTAAATATTTTTTTGCTATATTTTTTGAACAAGTTTTTTATTTATTATTCTTCTTTCTATATTTATCGAATAAAATATAAATTAAATATGTAACCAACAATATAAAATTAGTATTTATACATTTTATAATATTATTAAAAGTGGAAGAATATATCTGGTACTCATCGGCAGGCCAAATGTGGGGTACTCTTTTCTCCAAATTTTGCAATTGCCTTGAGTAAAAAGTCAAGGAAATACAATTTCTACTAGTGGAATCTGCTGCATCATCTGCATTTTGTTTTTGGGCGCGCATGGAAAGAGACACTGAACTGCGCGCCAAAAACAAAATGCAACTGTCCAAGCAGCAGATTCCACTAGTAGAAATTGTATTTCCTTGACTTTTTACTCAAGGCAATTGCAAAATTTGGAGAAAAGAGTCCCACATTTGGCCTGCCGATGGTACCAGATATAATAATGAATTGTTGTTGTATTTAAATGTCAGAATCAATATTTTTGACAAAAATGAATGCAGGAGAGGACTTTCTAAGCATTGCAGTATATAAAAGCAAAAGTATTCAGAACATAGAAGAAGTTGCTTCTGAAGTTGCTTCTTCCTTCTGAATCTTTGTGATAGGCGGCGATACTCTTCCTTGCTCAGGCCAACGCATTCTGGGTGGTAGCTGCTGCCACAGCCAGGTCGAATGACACAGGTCAAACTGCTGCTTTTCCCGCGACCTCTCCCCGATTCTTTCAACACTTCCGAACAGACACCACAAGATTCCTCGCCTTCCATTCCCCTTTCCCCTTTTTCCTACTTCACTCTGCAAGACATTTTATTAGCTTGCGCTGTTCCTTGCCTTGAAATCCGCGCAAAACCTATGCCAAGCGCACATTTAAAACATCGAGAGGGAACATTACTGCCTCCTAATGGAGCAAACACTTTCAAGAAATTACGATATACACCTAGATGCTAAATGAAATTGGTTTCTGACCCCTTTTAAACATAAATATCAATGAAAAATTAGTTTGTGGTTTGCCAATGAGATTTAAGATCGGAAAACTTTAAATGCACCCCCAGTTTTCAGTGAATAACTTGAAAAAGGTTCATAAAGTAATAAAAACTGATGATTGCTCTGAATAAATCAAGTTCTGTGCATTTTTTTAAGCCCAAGAACATCTTCCTACATGCTTCCTACGACATACAGCAGCCGTTAACAAAAGGTCACTTTCGGCCCCCTGTGTTATAACTTTTGGAGTTTCGCAATTCAGCCCCCGTCCCCATGTTAAAGAGCGATCGCTCCATATTAAAGATACATCATACACCTCCATGATAGCATCAAGCTGTCCTCAGTACTGAGTTATCCTCAGTACCGAGTTATCCCAGTACCGAGTTATCCCCGTACCAAGTTATCCTCAGTACCGAGTTATCCTCAGTACCGAGTCATCCCCGTACCGAGTTGTCCCTTTACCTGTATGACGAGTGGAAGTCGAATGTGTCAAATAGATTATAAAAATAGAAACCTGGATCCAGACAGGAGGATTGTCGTTGAGGTCGAGGACTTTGATGGAGATGGGGGCTTGGCTGGCCAGCTGCTCCCGACCTTGATCATTGGCCACGATGGTGAAGTTGTACTCTGCCCTCTCCTCCCTGTCCAGTGGTCGAAGCACACTCACCACCCCGCTCTCCTCCTCCAATTTGAACAGCTCCCGAGTCTGTCAAATCAACTCCTTTTCATGTAGACTTATTACAAACAACTTATCAGGTACCAGAAATATCATCCAATCTGTGGAAAGGAGATCTCTAAATAGATGGCTGAAACATAAGCTCATTGAGTAAAAGCTGGGGCAACCTGTGCATTGGCCTGGGCGATGGCGAATTGGACTCGACCGGCAAGGCGCAGGTCGGGATCGTTGGCTGTCAGACGGCCCATCAATTGCGGCCCTTCCGCCAGATTCTCACGGACCTTCAAACCACCATTTTTCTATCACCTTTCTCTTGAAACTCCAATCTATCCACAGGCCCACCGCCAAAACTAAAACGCTATCTAGCACCGCTGGTTTTGTTGCTCATTCAGGAGCCTCAGGTGCTTCAGGAAGAGGGATTGAGACAGTTGGCAGGAGACCTCGAAAAGGAGCTGATCTGGGAGGGCTGGTGGATTGTCGTTGACATCTTCCAGTCGAATGCTGATGTCCGTTTCGCAGTAGCGCCCGCCGGAGTCCAGTGCTCGGGCTTTGAAGCTGTAGCTGGCCTGCTTCTCCCGATCCAGCGGCCCAGCCACTACCAGCCAGCCTGTCAAGCCACCTGATGTTTCAAGGGGTAAATACAGTTTCTGCCATGTTTGTTGAATTAATAACTGTGTGCTTGCTGCTGTGCTGATGCAATCAATAGGCGGTAGCCGTAGAAGGTTTTGAGAAGAGTAACCAGAGGCCTGGATGGCAAAAGCGGCCTTGCTATGGCCGAGCAGCTGGAAGCGAAGAATGTCAGTAGCGTCCTGGTCTTCTGCATCCATGCGAATTATGCTCTGGCCCTCTTCTGCATCTTCACTCACGCTCGCTTCCAGCCATGCCTGCAAACACACACCCATCTGTCGCTGGTGGGCTTTCATTACTGACAAAAATATATTCGACATTGGTGATTTCGTTTTATTTATACTGTATATGTGAGCAGTTGTGAGGTTGAGCCATTTTCCAAATTAATTGGCGGTATGTAGGGAAGGCAATTGGAGAGAAGGTAAATGGAAGAACCTGATGGCAGGTAGGATCGTGGTCGTTGGCATCTTGGACAGAGATGGTAACCGGGGCTTGGGCACTGAACTTTCCGTCAGAGACCAGAACTTGAAGGCGGTAGCTGGGATTTCTCTCGTAGTCCACAGCCTTCACCAGAAACACTTCTCCGGTGGATCGAATGCCGAACTCGCCTAAAATTTGTTGCGTTAAACTTTCATTATCGCATAACATTTTTGCGCGGCCGAATTTTTGCTCCGGCAAAGTGTGTTGTCCGGCAAAGTACTGGAGGGCTGGGCGCAGTGCTGTGAGGTAGAATGATTTGGAGTTCTACTCCACTTTTCACCCCACCCTCAGACCATTTACTCCACCTCCACTTCACCTCATTGGCTACCCTCCCCATTTTGATTCACCCTATTCACTTTTTTCCACTTTCCAACCTTTTTTTACTTTTTTCTACTTTTTTCCACCTAAAATCCCAAAAATTTCTAAAAACACAAAATAAATGCTGAATTTGAAGCCGCGCCTCTCCCAGCACTTCAAAACAGTGGACTACTGTACATTAGGCAACACTAGGAGGCATAGAAGGCAAGCTTCAGACATTCTTCATTCATAGTTTTGGTCATAGTCAAAAACAGGAGAGGGGTGGGGGTGTGGGGTGTGGTGTGGCATCAACATGGGGGGTAGGGCCCCTATGCTTCAATCTAGGTATGGTGGAGGCGGCCTATGCTTCAACATAAAAACGATGACAAACATTTTAGAAAAAATTTCAAAAAAAAAAATTTGAAAAAAAATTTTGCAAAAAATATCAAGAAAATTTTTCACAAATTTTAAAAAATTTAAAAAAAAATTTGAAAAATTTTGAAAAATTTTGAAAATTTTTGGTCTCAAGCGGAGAAAATCTAGGTCTGACCCCAATTTAAGGGGGCAATTTAGGTGAAAAGTGATAAAAAAAAGTAAAAAGTGAAAGTAAAAAATAGGTGGAAAGTAAAAGGGTTTTATACTCCACTTCCACTCCACCCCACGGACACCAAAATCATTTTGTTTCAATTTCATATCACCAACATTTTCTGAAAAATAGTTTTTTTTTCCACTTTTTCCACTTTTTGCTTTTTTTATACTTTTTACCTCACAGCACTGGCTGGGCGCTGACACTTCGCTAACGCTCGCTCGCGCCAGCCCAATATGTGTGGTTCCGGGGCCCGTACTCCGCGGTTTTTCAACGAAATTGGCTAATTTTTTGCATGAAGTTCCGCCTAGGTGGTATCTCCAGGCCATTTGTTGTGCTTGACGTAATTTTGCGTTTTTCGCCCAAAACCCAAAATTTTGATGTTTCAAAGTACCAAAAATCATAAATCGCTGGGTTTTCAATGAAATCAGCTGATTTTTGGCAGGTACATCCGTCAAAGTAATATCTTGAAGCTGGCAAATGGAAATTTCGAAATATTTTTTTATTTATTGATTTATAGTCAAAAACCCAAAATATTGATGTTTCAAAAATTTGAACATGCATAAGTCCATGGTTTTTCGATGAAACTAGCTGATTTTTGGTATGTACATCCGTGAAAATAATATAACTGGTACCATCGGCAAGCCTAAAGTAAAGCTCTTTTCGCCCAAAAATCGACTGTCCCGAGTGTAAAGGCAAGGAAATTTTCCTACTACTAATGGAATCTGCTTGCGGGGCATTTGCATTTTGTTTTCGCGCGCAGTTCCAAGGCTCTTTTCATGCGCGCTCAAACAAAATACAGATGACACAGCAGATTCCATGAGTAGTAGGAAAATTTCCTTGCCTTTACACTCGGGACAGTCGATTTTTGGGCGAAAAGAGCTTTACTTTAGGCTTGCCGATGGTACCAGTTATTTCCTCAACTTTAAACATATAAAAATGAAGATAAAAAATTATGGCAGGAATCGAACTTTGCATTCCTTATGTTGAGCTGAAAGCCTAACCACTACACCAAATCGGCGGCTGCCAATATATGCCACAAAAATCATTAGTAACAAGTGCGCAGTTTTTTCTGCACTGGTTTAGCATAGAGACGATTGAATACCTACTATCGTCCATTGAGCAGATGCGGAGGAGAAGGAGAAGGAGAAGGAGAAGAAGAAGGAGTTCGGACAAACATATTTTCAAAAATTTTTCAAAAGTTCTGCAACTTTCAGCTGATTTCTCGCGAGTTTTGGTCAATTCGTGGATGCTCTTTCCAATGCAACAAGAATTAGTGCGATTGGTTGCTCCTAGCGGCATCTGGAACCTTATCAAATTTAAGATCTAGCAATAACCCTCAAAACGTACACCTGGGTCGAAAAGAGGGCCTGGGCGCTGACACTTCGCTACGCTCGTTCGCGCCAGGCCAATCTTGAAGCTGGCAAAAGGAATTTTGGAAATTTTTAGTATTTCTCGATTTATGGTCAAAAACCCAAAATCTTGATGTTTCAAAAATTGGAACATGCATAATTCATAGTTTTTCATTGAAATCTGATGAATTTTGGCATTTTCATCTAGGTGGTGTCTTGGGGTGAGGCCGCGCATCTTGGCAACCGCCAAGAATACCTTGTTGTACAACACGGGCAAATGATTTTTCTTGTAAAAACTAAATTATGCTCTTTTTATGAATTCTAAGGCTTCAAAATTTCGAGTCTCTTAGAGCAATTTGAGGAAGCAAATTCAAGCAGATCTTGAGGCAGTTTCAAGGCATTGTTAGAGGAAGTAATGAGTCAACCGTGCGGATTGCCGGAAGCAATGAAGAGCTGAAGCTGCTGGTCAGAGTCAGGGTCGGAAAGGGTCAGCTGGCCAATGACGGTGCCCGGTTCAGCAGATTCGCTGAGAGAGAACTGGGCGGGCTGGATGGTGGGCGGGTTGTCGTTTACGTCCTCCACCACCACCTCCACCTACATTCGCCCAGACGCGGCTCAAAGCTTCAGCCTCCTTAGTCTTGGCGGACAGCAGCATTTCATAGCTCTTCTTCTCGTAGTCCAGACTCTCCACCTACAATCATCCCTAGGTCCTTGTTTTGGCAGCATCTTTTTTCCTCCTCATTCCAAATCACAAAAACCTTCCCATCATCCTTCTGCAAGATGCCTCTTACCAGTCGAATTTGCTCGGAGGCAGAGTCCACTTGAAATGGCAGCATCTGCTTGTTTGGTGGAGCAATGATGGCGTACTCCACCTCTGCCAGCCCCTCTTTCAGCCCCACCAACCCAACAACCGCACCCACCATTGCATCTTCGGCTAGGCTGCAAATGGCTCAAGTTTTCTCTCCCAAGTCGCTTCTCAGTCGAAAAAGAAAGTCCAACCGAAAAGTGTATTGGTCCTGGCTGAAGGTGGGGATGGCAACGTCCGAGTCCACAATGGTCAGTCTCAGCGGGACCTGGGATTGTAGTGGAGGGTTGCCCTGGTCTGTGGCTCTGACCAGTAGGGAGAGCTGTTTTCCGGCCAGTTTCTGAAATGAGAGGCATTGTTTCCGGAAGGATGGAAGGAGATGAATACCTTGAGGGATCGTTTTACGGTCAGGAGGCCTCGACGCCGGTGGAGGCGGAAGAATTTGAAGAGATCCACGTCGGAGGCATCGTTAGGGTCCTTGAACATGCTGTACTCCACGGCGTCGCCCAGATCCCAGTCATTGATTGATTGATTCATTGATGTTTCAAACATTCGATTTCTTTAGTGTCATTAGCATAGAAACAAATCTGTATGGCCAATACATAACTCATAGCGAATCTAATATCTATACGGCTACCACGACATTCAATCTTTGACTTGATTAATGAGGCTTCTTGTAAACCTGTATGACTTCAAAGCCACGACTTGCGTTGGCCGGAAGCATGGAGGTGTATTTAATATGGAGCGATCACTCTTTAACATGGGGGCGGGGGCTAAAATGCGAAACTCCAAAAGTTATAACACAGGGGTCAAAAGTTGCCTTTTGTTAATGGCTGCTGTAAATCACAGGAATCAGCTAGAGAGGAGTTCTTGGGCTTAAAAAATGCAAAGGAATAGATCTTGACAGCTGTGAAGTCCGTTTTGAAAAAAAACAACCGTGTGAATAGCTATAGTCCAGAATGTGGCCTGGCATCAAATATTACGATTTCAGCTGCATTGATACCCACTCAAGTGCCTGATATTTCTTTTAAATATAATTTACTAAGGGTCAGAAACCAATTAATTCACCAAAGCAATACAAAATAGTAGTCGTTGCAATCAATTGACCCAGTTACCAAATGACCTGATGTTACAATTGTAAATAATTACCTATTATTCCACAGGGGAGTTTTGAATATCTTTTTATAACGTGCAGGTATTGGGCTTACGCGAGCGGAGCGTTAGCGGAGCGGTAGCGCCAAGCCCCTCTTATCGAGTAACACAACCAATTGCAGCTTTCCCAAAGTTTGGCAGGCTGTAGCTCGTCACACAGACGTCGGAGAACGCTGCAAATAGGCTCAATCGACGCGCCGTGGTCGAATTGTGGGGGGTCCTCTTTAGACAAAAATTTTTTAGAGCCTTATTAAAAAAGTTATTTCAAAAAAACTTTTTAAAAAAAATGTCCGGTGTCCGGGCGCACACCGACCGACCGACTGACCGACCGTCCGACCGTCCGTCCAGCAAGTGTTGCAGACACTTGGGCAACCTCTGGAGCTTAGATCTCAACGGTTCTAGGGTAAATCGATACCGCTGAGTGTCATGGCACCCCTAGTTTCTGCATTTTCCGCGTTTTTTAGGTCGAAACATCAACTTTTTGGGTAAAAATTCAGTTTTTTGGGGGTTTTTTGCATGTTTTTCAATTCCAGCTCTATATTTATGCTTTTTACAGGGTTTTTTGCCAAAATAACAGCGCCATATAGGTAATTTTGAAATGTTCATGTGGCTCATTATTTTTGTTTTGGCGTTTCAAGCTTTTGGCGAAGAGCTGCTGCTAAGTTCGCGTATAATTTTCATCTTGTTTTTGACGTTAAATGAAAAAAGCGCAAAATTCTGTCGAACTTTAGTCTTTGAGGCCATCATCGCAAATATTTCAGATATTTTCCCCATGCTAACAGATGAGAACCGGTTTGGCTTACAGCATGTATGAAGATCCAACTTGCTTGTAAAACGTTATAAATCATTTTTAATCTTCTTGTTCCATGCTTACAGAGACAGTGCATTTGGCGAACAAGGCGATGAAGCGATGTAAAATTAATGGAATGAGCGAAATGAAATCAATTTGTGCTGATGTCATCCTGACTGGAGGCACCAGAGATTTCCATTAAATTTTAATGACGGCAGTTCGCCCAGTTTTCAAAAACGCTCTGCTTCATGTTCGATTCTATGAAGAGGTAAGTCATCAAATTAGCCTAAGTAATAGTGGTAATATTTATTTTAGTTTTTTGTCACTTAGGGGCTTTCTTCAAACAGGGAATTTAAAAAACGAGAAATTAACATATAATTTTAAATTTTTGAATTTATGCACAAAAGTAATCTTTCCATGAACAAATGTTGTCATGAAAACCGGTTACACTTTTATTATTGATAGCATTATTGATCGCATATTATTGATCGCAAATTTTCAAATATTTCATTTAGTATTTACAATGCAAGAAAATTGAACCGTACAGATATTATTTTATAACTTTTTCTCTCAAGGTACACCAAAGCGGTTTCAGAATGGCACAACAAAAATGGAAACAAACTGTCAATTTGCCAATACGTGGCTTTACACTCACTGCTACAAAAGAAAACTCTTCCTGCTGAGATTAAATGGGGCCAACATAGCTTATTTTGTTTACGAGCGCACGAAGGCAGTGGCTATTACGAACGGTATATATTTGACGTTAGTATTTTTAAACCATTTGACTGACATTGGTAGAATAGGGTCAGTGCACCCTCTTTTTTGCAAAACCAACAACTAAAATGATTCTCAGTATTGATTGCAGATATACGTTAATGGCATCAAAGTACTGACTTTTGGAGACGGAACTGCTTTGCTTGTAATTATGAAAGAAACTAAACAGCTTACTAGAAGGATGTTCTTCCCTACCTCCCTTCTCACCAGTATTCAAGAGGGAGAAAACAATTGGATAAGGGACTAAAAATCCATCTAAGAGAACTCATTTATTGAATAAAATTCCTGCGAAGTTTGCATTTGAAGCCACAAGTCCACAACCCAAAAAAGCTAGTTTTATGCAGTCGTTGAGCTCGTTGGACGCAGAGGCATGGAGTCAAATAAAATCATGAGCACAAGTGCAGACGCTGTTCTTTGGCTTGCCCACAGGGCAGTTGACCAGGGCGACTCCGTGACACACAATCTGCAGCTCCCATTTATCCCAAGCCGAAATAGAGGAGAGTGAGGAAAACGTTTTCGCAGACAGCCTTGGCGGCGCGGCAGCTCTTCACGTCCCTCGCTGCTGGCATCGGCAATGGCAACGGCAGCGATCGCTTCACTATCTTCAATGCATGCATCCGCTCTGCCCTCTTGAGAGTCGAGACTATTTTTTATTTATTCATGTAGCATGCCTTGCTTTCTGTCCTTAAACCAATCATTTTTTTGCGTCTCTGACGCCAACAAAATGAAAAAACTTTGCGAAGCGTCGGAAGAGCTGCCGTAGTTGCCACAGCTAGAATCAGCAGACACCAGTTTTTGCCGCGCATTTGATTTTTTTGCTTGCTCGCTTAAAGTGTTCTTAAAATTGAGTGAGCTTTGATGGCATAAACATGGGGTTCATATGCACCAATGAACTGCCACCCCTTATAATGTGGCCTTATAAAAAACTCTTCCAATATTGCCTCAGTCAAATAATTTCAACAGGTTGCTGTGTGATTCCAAACTCAAACATACACACCAGTTCATAGGGCGCGACAGCGCCCTAGTTATGAATGGGTGATCGTGTTTTTGGGTGGTTGCATGTCCCGAGATTCAGCGCCTTGGATATTGAAAAAAACCATAGACATTTTATACACCAATCGAAAGCTTGTAAGGAGATCTCGAGGGGGAAAATCATAGAATTTTGATTTTAGCCTTAGAATTTTCGAAATTTTGAAAAAAACAAAAAAATGGTAAAAAACATGACATCTCTGTCTTTGAAGTACTCTCATTTTAGAACAAAAGCGAAATTCAAAAATCCAAGAATTACGTGTTTTAGGAAATATCCTGGCCCATCTAGTGATATTTTTGGTGGCATAAGTTTTCTGGCAAAATTTCTCAATCAATTCACGTTTGTAAAAGAGATTTGGCTCGATTTTGTCATCTACCCGTTTACCCAATGTTTCAATTCAGCTAAACTGCGCAGTTTTACATGTTCCGCTGCCCTCATTTTGTTATTGATGCTCAGGTTGTCATAGGACTGAACTATATCTAAGTTAGTGCATGTGCATATTATCCTAGGGGCAATCGCAGCAACAACTTTATCAGCTTGTGCATGGACATATATTATTATCCTATGATTCTCAGGTAGTAATTGCCCAGCCAAACACCATTTTCTCGAAGCATTGTTCATGTGGCAAACTCCTAGCCTTGTTCATGTGGGAAATTAAAAAATGCCTTCCACATGAACAAGATTTAGACTAGAATAAAATGCTACAGCATAAGAAGCTCAATCATTAAAAAGAAATAGACAAGTTGTAAAAAAATCGTGATTTATTTTGATTTGAATTTTAACATGTTCATTTCATTGGTTTTGTCCATCTAAAAACTCCACTGGTCATTCATAAGCAGGCGGCAATTTTGGCACAAAGAGCAAAAAAACTTTATAAAAAGTAATATAAACGAAAAGAACAAAAAAAGAGAAAAAACGTAATAAAATGCCATAAAATTAATTCAAAAAAATTGTTTATTTTTAAGAAAACTAAAATGTATTTTTTAGGTGTAGAAAATGAACAATATCGAAATCAAATTGAAACAAGCTAAGGCAAAATTAAGTTTTGCAAGCATTTTCAATACGATTAATTTTATAGTGAATCATGCTTCAATTCAATTGAGGACAAAAATTAATCTAAAAATTTTATTTATAAACTAATTTTCAATATTATTTAAAAATTAAAGAAAATTGATGATAAAAAAGATAGAACACTTTATTTATGCCATAAATTGCCGCCTGCTTATGAATGACCAGTGGAGTTTTTAGATGGACAAAACCAATGAAATGAACATGTTAAAATTCAAATCAAAATAAATCACGATTGTTTTACAACTTGTCTATTTCTTTTTAATGATTGAAAATTCATAAGCTTCTTATGCTGTAGCATTTTATTCTTGTAGTTGATATAAAACGGCTACCCAGTCAGCTGATGTTTCATGAAATATGGGGTCTATATATATATAGTAGACCCACGCCCCCTTTTTAGGGTGAATCCTTAGTACTGCCCCCAGGCCAAGTCCTGGGCGGCAGTTCAAAAACGGCATATCTTGGGTTCTACTGAAGCTTTTTGCATGATTCCAACGCTGTTTGAAAGGAAATTTCATGGCGAGAATGATAGTGCACAGCATGAGGTTCATTTCAAATTACCATAAACCCAGAATTTAGTTTTCAAATTTTGAAACATCAGACTGGTGGATTTTCCTGAAATTGCAAAAAAACTTCAATCTGATGGCCATATTCATGTTCAGCATCAAAAGTTACCTATTGGGGCACAATTTTGGAACACAATTCCCAAAAATGACCCATAACTCACATTTTGAGCTTTGAAACATCAGGTTTCTGGGTCATAACTTGGGAGCAAATCATTTCCGCCAAGCTCCGCAATAATGACCATATGCGGCCAACATTTCTGACATACCCTGAAAAAATGAGCAAAAACGGTTGAGAAACCATGGAGGGATCCATGCTGACATCCATCTATACTAGGGTGTGACAGCGCCCTAGTTATGTATGAATGGGTGATCGGGTTTTTGGGTGGTTGCATGTTCCGAGGTTCAGCGCCTTGGATATTGTATGAAACCTATAACATATACATATCAATCGAAAGCTCTCGATGAGATCTCGATGACGAAAATTGTGAAATTTTGATTTTGGCCTTAGAATTTTTAGAAACTTCGAAAAAAAACTCGGATGTTTCATAAGGTCTTTTCCACCTTGCCCTAACCCTTCCTCCCGCCTGGCACTAAGCGACTGGAGAAGCTCAGCCGACTCAGCACGCCCAAGGAGTACGAGAAGGCCCAGACGCTGCTCTGGAGCCTGGCCCCACGCCTGAGCCAGCTCCGCATCACCAACAGCTATGACTATGGCTCCATCTTCCACCTCCTCTGCCGCAGCTCCGCCAACCTCCCGCCCCTCCTCACCATTCACTCTCGCTACTCTCACCGTCTCAAGGTCTTTTCCCACCTTGCCCTAACCCTTCCTCCCGCCTGGCTATAACTGGGCGCTTGAATTTGTGCTGATGCCAGGAGCGCTTGCTGAATCAGCCTGAGTTTTCTCATCGTCACATGGAGCTGGTGTACAACGAAGCTCAGAAAGCGGTCGCCATCATTATTCGCTCTCCCTCAACCTCTGACCTTTTCTCTTTTTCAAATCTCCACTCTTCCGCACTTCCTGGCATTCTTTCAAGTTTTGCGATTCAAGCTGATCTTTCTTGTGTCAAGGTCAACGTCTCGGTGTTTTTCTTTGCCTTCCTTTTTTTTGCCAGTTTTCGACTAGGCTTGTCGTTTGTCTGGATAGTCTCTTTCACTTGCTATCAGTCTAGACTCACTAGGTACAGACGAAGCCTCTGGAGCCTTCCAGGAACTTGCCGCAGAATATTTTGCCGCAGAGAACTTTTGAGGAATTATGTATATTCTATCCAAATTGTAAGCACAGTAGTGATATAGTCACAAATATTTAAACGTTTCGAAGATCAAATTTCTTTATCAGTAAAATAGTTTTCTGAGGAATTTTTTAGGAGTTCTTCAAGCAGCTAAGCCCTACTCCTGGTAGTAGCATGACACCGGGGTCGTCGACGACTTCTGGAACTAGCCGTAGTAGCTCCCTATCGGTCGCTACTAAAACTACAAGCCTTAAAATTCTCTGCTGCAAAATCACTCTGCGGCAAATTCCTGGGCCTTATGCAATAGCTAGCAATGACATAAAATATCTGGTACCATCGGTAAGCCTTGATTTAATATATTTTCTCACAAAAATTCGACTGCTTCCAGTTCAATGTCCAAAGAAATACATCTCATGACAATGGACTCTGCTCGCCTCAGCTCTACGTATTGACAAGAAGTGGAGGGGCAACAGCTTGAAAGGGTAGGCATTAACAAGTGCCCCTTTGTCGGTGACGGAGGGTGCGCAGAGGCCGGCAACGGTGGGCTTCCAGTGGGGAATCCTCTCCCGCGCCCTCTTTCGCATCCCTGATCGGTCCGTCCCCGTTCCCGCTCACAACCTTCTCCTTGAAGAAAGAAGAGGAGTTTGCGGTTGTCCAACAATATGCTCAGCTTCATCAGCACCGCGAACCCTTTCCTCTTCGAATTCAAGCGCGTCCTCATCATCCCTTTCGCACTCCCCACCTCACCCACTTTGACGAATGCCGTCCCGCTCATCATACCTTCTTCCATCCTTCCTCACCACCCCCACTTCCGAGCTCGACCCCCTTGCATATCTCTTAAAGCTCGGCATTGATAAGAGCAGTTTGTGATTGTGTTCGGCAGACAGAAATGCTGGGCCGCTCCTGTTCTCGTCTGCTGGGCCCTCGGCCCATCAGCTCGCCGCTGCGCCCCTGCCTGCGCGGTCTGCGACCGGTCAAAACTCCGCAGACCCCTCTGGTTCCCCGCCACAACCTTTTCAAAGTTAGGCCTGAGGGAGCGAATGGTGTAGGTGACGCCTAGTGGGGCAGAAGCTGTCACTCGCCTCCGCCCCCTATGGAAAGCGGCTGTCTTCACCACTGCTGTACTCATTACGTCATTGCTTCTCCAGCTCTACAAGAGATGCTGCAGGTAGTGGCAGGCAGTTTCACGGCAGCTGTGATCTGGCACTACAAGAGGAAGACGTCCCCGAGCTCGGACCCGATCTGTGGCCCCGAACATTTCCTCGCCCTCTTACTCTCCGGCAGCGCCGTCGCCTCCTTGAGCGAACGCGCATTCTGCGCACTCACACGCACCGGCAGCCGCTCCTTCACCACCCTAGCTGTATGCCTGCCCTTCCAACCTCCTCTATTCCTCACCTACAGGCTATGCCTGTTGAGGTGGGGGGAGCACTGTCGGGCTTGTTCTACCTCTGCAGCAAGGCGCCGGGTGGCCTCCACATACCCTTCACTACCCTACCCATCCATGATCATGCGGTCTGCAGGGCAGAGTTAGCTGAAGACAGCGGTTGGTAGCGCGCAATGAATTGTAGGTCATACTTGTCTTGCTGGCGCGCAATGTGATGGCGCTTCAGAGTGGCTGTCAATTGTTCGGACGCGCGGCGCACGCGGGGGAGCTGGCTGGCAGTCTTTTCGGACTCTCCTATGGCATGGCCGGAGAGTCATGGCTCTAGCAAACTGCCCAGCCTGCTATCATCAGCGCATGGAAGAAGATCCGGATGGAAGAAGATTTGGAAGAAGAAGAAGAATCATAGCCTACGCTGTCTCAAATAGCCGAGTTTCTGAGGAGAACCTTTGCTGCCTTCTTTGTTGCTTTAAAGCATTTTTCGAAATGTTTGTGGTTATTTCAATTACCCTGAATGCCAAACGAGGTGCGATTTTAAGGCGCAAGAAGGAACAGCCTAGCAACTAGCTAATGAGCTATAGGTGCAGCAGGATGCAGAGCAGCAGGTGAGAGGCGTACATGGCAGAGGGAAAGGTCTGAGAGTGGCACATTGCAGAAGGTGCCACCAGCAGCGGTAGTAAAAGAGGATATGAAGTAGCATCGGTGCCTCCAAGAGCAGCCTCAATAGAGCAAGGCTTGGGCTGTGGCCCCCATAGATTCTACGAAATGACCCCAGTTTCCGTTCTGCACGTAACAAAGTTCATCCCCCTTCTCAACAACCAGACCCTCTTCCTAAGTGCTGCTGTGGAGCTGGCAGAGCGAGATACAAATTAATGTTTTACGTTGCACTGGCAAAAGGTAGGTGTTTTGTTACGAATTGAACAGACACAATTAATTTTGATTTTAATTTCTTTTTAAGTTTTTTGTTTAAATTGGTCTTAAAGGAGGGAAAACACCAAGTGATCAGATTTCAAAATATTGTGAAATTGGCCACAAAAATGATATTTTCTGGTGTATCTGAGGCCAGAGCATGGCAAAATGAGGTCAGCTTGCTCGAAAAGGCTTACACTATTGAGAGATATTGTAAACCTAAATATGAGCTTTCCGAGGATTCTTTAAATTTCCAAAAGCCCATCATGAGGCCGAGTAATGGATCAAAAACTGAAAAAAGTTCATTTTTGTAGAAATTTGGGGCAAAACTTTTCAAGTGGCCATTTCTTGGTAACTAAGCCGAGTTGGGCAAAAAGAAAGACATTTCTGGAAATGCCATTTCCTGGTCTACAATTATGATTATGTTTACCCAGAATTTGTCTGATTATGCTCAAACTGAAATGCCCATTTTCCCATGCTTTAACATTGCACATGCATAGGAAACATAGGAACATAGGAAAATTGACATGTCAGTTTGAGCAGACTGAGAGTTATTCCAGGAAAACAAATGACAGGGTCCAAATAGAGCATTTCATGCCAAAAATTCTAATTTTGACAACAAAATTTTTTTTGCCATTATTTGCCTATGTAGGGCAAATATTGAAGTGCAAATTTTCAATCAAAAAATTTTCCGAGTCATACACCGAGTTGAGCTAAGAGTTGTATACCAATATGATGGCAAGAAGGTGAATTAAAAGGTAGGCTAGGTATTAGCCTTGAATTTTTTGATCATTTTTAGAAATCGGTTTTTTTGTGCTAAAAATGGTAAACAGCAAAAATCGGTTTTTTGAATAGTCAGTTGAAAAAATTTTCATTTTGGTACAAATCACTGTCACCATTTAATTTGTTACTGTTTTGCGGTTCCATTGATATATTGATATTGTCTAGGGTTGGTCAAACAAGGTATTCTCGGCTGTTGCCAAGATGCGCGGCCGGACTATGCTAGCTCCCCCCCCACTTAAACATCCCCCCACTTATACATTCCCCCCCACTTAAACAATCCCCCCCCACTTAAAAATTGAAATTTTTTTTATTGCTTTAAAATACGTATCTGTGAATATCTCGAAGTTTAAACTCAAGGAATTTGTTTCTAAACAACAAAATACCGACTTTTTTAGTTAGTCTCCCGATAGCAGGGCGCATGCCTACCAGGAGTAGGGGCTTGTCCCCTACAAGGAGTACCTTCAAGATTCCAACTGAAGGGCTTAGACGCATGGTCGTCCTCGACGAGGTCATGACTGTGGCAGTACCTAATATACTATGATCAATTAGTAGGTACTGCCACAGTCATGACCTCGTCGAGGACGAGCATGCGTCTAAGCCCTTCAGTTGGAATCTTGAAAGGTACTCCTGATAGGGGACAAGCCCCTACTCCTCGTAGGCATGCGCCCGCCATCCGGTATAGACTAATTCGGTTTTGACACAGTAAAAAAGTAGGTATAGTAGTTCTTCAGAAACAAATTCCTTGAGTTTAAACTTCGAGATATTCACAGATATGTATTTTAAAGCAATAAAAAAAATTTCAATTTTTAAGTGGGGGGGGATTGTTTAAGTGGGGGGGGGAATGTATAAAGTGGGGGGGGGGGGGGGAATGTTTAAGTGGGGGGGGGGAGCTAGCATAGTCCGCGCGGCCTTTGTTCCAGATAATAAGCTAAGCAATTCCTTTTAACTGCTTTAAAATACTGCCGCAGCAAACGTATCTGCCAAAACTAAGCTGAGTTTATTGAAAAACCAGTAATTTATGGATGTTCGAATTTTTGAAACATCAAGATTTTAGGTTTTTGACTATAAATCAAGAAATAATAAATGTGTCAAAAAATTCTATCACCATTAGAGATGTACATGCCAAAATTCAACTGATTTCATTGAAAAACCATCGATTTATGGATGTTCAAATTTTTGAAACATCAAGAATTTAGGTTTTTGGCCATAAACTGAGAAATAACAAATATTTCAGAAATTCCTTTTGCCAGCTCCAAGATAGCACCTAGACGGACGTACCTGCCAAAAATCAGCCAATTTCGTTGAAAAACCAGTGATTTATGAATTTTCGTACTTTGAAACATCAAAAAATTGAGTTTTGGGCAAAAAATCGAAAAATTACGTCAAGCCCAAAAAATGGCCTGGAGATATCACCCAGGCGGACTTTCATGCAAAAAATCAGCCAATTTCGTTGAAAAACCAGTGATTTATGAATTTTCGTTCTTTGAAACATCAAAAATTTGGGTTTTGGGCGAAAAACGCAAAATTACGTCAAGCGCAAAAAATGGCCTGGAGATACCACCCAAGCGGACTTTCATGCAAAAAATCAGCCAATTTCGTTGAAAAACCGCGGAGTACAGGTCCCGGACAGACATATATATATATTCCTAGGGCGCGACAGCGCCCTAGTTATGAATGGGTGATCGAGTTTTTGGGTGGTCACGTGTCCCGAGGTTCAGCGCCTTGGATATTGGATGAAACCATGGACATGTACACACCAATCGAAAGCTTTTACTGTGCTCCAGATGACGAAAATCGTGAAATTTTGATTTTGGCCTTAGAATTTTAGAAATCTCCAAAAAACCTCCAAAAAACGTTCAAATCCAGGACATTGCTATTTTTGAAGTGTTCTCATTTTAGAATAAAAGCAAATTTCAAAAATCGAAGAATTACGTGTTCTAGGAAATTTTCTGGCCCATCTGGTGATGTATTTGGTGGCACACGTTTTCTAGCAAAATTTCTCAATCAATTCATGTTTGTAAAAGCGATTGTGCTCGATTTTGTTGTCTACCCATTTACCTAATGTTTCAATGCAGCTAAACTGCGCAGTTTTACATGTTCCGCTGCCCTCACTTTTAATTGATGCTCAGGTTGTCATAGGACTGTACTCCATCTAAGTTGAGGGCACAACAGCGCCCTAGTTATGAATGGGTGATCTAGTTTTTGGGTGTTTGCGTGTGACGAGGTTCAGCGCCTTGGATAATGGATGAAACCATGGACACCAATCGAAAGCTTGTGACCAAACGATGGATTTTCCCCAATAGAATGACTGTTTGAAGCCTTGTTCATGTGGTAAGTAAAAGTTTTCCGCATGGCCAAGATCTAGACAAGACTAAAATACTACAGCATAAGCCGTTTATGAATTGTCAATCATCAAAAAGAACTAGACAAGGTCCAACAAAATTGTGAATAATTTTGATTGATTTATGAACTATTTCGAGCAAAAGTTTTACCAGGTTCAATTCATTGCTATTGGTCCATCTACAAAATCCACTGATTGTTCATAAGCAGGCGGCAATTTTGGCATAAAGAGGATAAAAATTAGTGAAAGATAAACTAAAAAAGATAACTAGTGAAACAAAATAAAATGGTAAAATGCATTTAAAAGCTATGATGTTAAAGCTTTTCTGAATGTTTAATCATGATGAAGTTATAATGTTACTAAATGAAACGTAACATAATAAAACAAACAATATTAAAATTAAATTAAATTTAGTTAAGGTAAAGTTAAAATTTGCTGGCATTTGCAATTTGATCAATTTTTTAAATCGGTGTCACACGTTAACTTTGACAATCTAAGCCTGTGCGTGTGTGCATATCCTAGGGCGCGACTGCGCCCTAGTTATGAATGGTTATAATTATCCATGAAGCAATGTTCATGCGGCGAATTCCTAGCCTTGTTCATGTGGGAAATTAAAAATGTCTTCCACATGAACAAGATATAGACAAGAATAAAATGCTACAGCATGAGAATCTTATGAATGTTTGATCATTAAAAAGAAATAGACAAGTTTTAATACAATCGTGATTTATTTTGATTTGAATGGAGCATGAATTTTAACATGTCCATTTCATTGGATTTGTCCATCTAAACACTCCACTGGTCATTCATAAGCAGGCGGCAATTTTGGCACAAAGAGCACAAAAAGTTATATAATCAAAAAAACAAAGAAATAAAGTAAAATTTCAATAAAATTCCATAAAATTAAATAAAAAATTGTTGAATTTTTGTAGTAAACAAAGATTAATTTTTTGAAGTTGAAAATTAACAAGATCAAAATCAAAATCAAGTTGAAACTAGGCTAAGGCAAAATTAAATTTTATTGTCAGTCATGCTTCAGTTCAATTGAGGCCTACAAATACTAAGGTTCAAAAGAAATCTAAAAATTTTAGAAAAAACTAATTTTTCAATAATATTAAAGAAATGAATAACGGTGACTTTCAAAAAATGACGATAAACAATAAATTGAATACTCTATTTCTGCCATAAATTGCCGCCTGCTTATGAATGACCAGTGGAGTGTTTAGATGGACAAATCCAATGAAATGGACATGTTAAAATTCATGCTCCATTCAAATCAAAATAAATCACGATTGTATTAAAACTTGTCTATTTCTTTTTAATGATCAAACATTCATAAGATTCTCATGCTGTAGCATTTTATTCTTGTATATATATATATATGCGGACAGACGGACACAAAAATAGTGTAACTGCTTAAGCTGGCCTTGGCTGCCCGCCGCTTCGGGCCGTGCGCCAGAGCTCCTCCGACCTCCGGGCATGGGTGTTACGGCCCCTACGCTTCGCCTAGCATGCTTTGCATGCCAGGCTACACTCCGGGGCCTCCGCACCCATGCCCTCCGGCCTCCGGAGCTCTGACTGCCCTGCCCTCCATGGCAGGCGGCCGTCGGCCGCGCAAAAATGTTGGTTGAAATTGGCCAAAAAGTGATTTTTAGGTTATCCAGAGGTCAAAAAGTAGGTGTTAGAAAAATGGCCATTTCTCGTCAAAAAGCCATATTTTGGGCCAGGGTTTGTTGGGCTGAGATCACAACTAAATGGAATAAAACCATGGCCTATTCATGATTCTGAACTCGAAACTTAGATTTTTGGGAAGTGGAATACCCCCTCTGAATCCTTTCACAAACCACCTCTTACACTTTTATGTTCAGGAATCCTTTATTCCACTCACCGGTACCTTTGTGATGAGCATTTGCTGAGGCATGATGTCCTCATAGCCACCATACATCCGCGATTTTTTTTGAGGCCCAAAAATAAAAAATAAAATACCTGAAATTTGGCAAAATTCCTTACCTTAAAAATACCGTTTATTACGGCAAAAATAAAAAATATGAGCTTTATTTTCATTTCAGGGAGCTTTTCATGGAGAGTTTCCTGGAGGCAATTTTTTAGCTGTAGTTTTTGACCGCGGAGTGGCCCGAAGGGCCGCTCCGCGGTCTATAGAGGTTACTGAACTTTTGTCCTCATATATATATTGCGGAGGCCGCCTTGGCGGAACTCCGCTTGGCCGTGCGATTGTGTAGGAGACTGGATGTTTTATTGAAGTGAAAACCAAAAGTGGTGGCAATGGCAGATGGAAAGAGGTTTGCACGATGCTGCAAAAACAAGGGTATGTCAGGCGGTTCGGCGCGTAGACGAATCAGTAATTTCCCCTCCACATACACTCCCCGCCTGCTGAGGCCAGATAGCCGAAGCATCAAAAGCATCCTACACAAAGGCTAGGGGCCAGCAATCACAGAAAACAGCAAAAGCTGAATTGTCCAAGACGAGAAGATAATGGAAAGCTCATAGTGAATCATTTGGATGAAACCAAAATTTTGTTCCAATAGGACGCAATAAAACAAACGTATCTCAAACGGCTGAGAAAGAATTGGTGGGTACATTGAAAAAGGAGTATGCAAAGCGTGAAGGCGCATGGGCAAAGGGGAATGTGTGAGCCGGGACTGGGCCTGCGCTCCTCCTCCCTCACCCCCGCCCCTCCTCTCTCCCCTTCCCCCCTCCACCCCCCCACCTCATCCTCAACTCCTCCTCCCCGCCTTTCCGTAGCAAAGAGCGAGTGGAAAAAGTCACACTCGAGCCTGGGGGCAAGAGGCACTCCCAAGCTTTTCACTTTGCTTCGCGGGCTGGCCAGAAGTTGGAGCAAAAATGCGAAGGGAGTAGGAGGTAGAAGTGGGAGAAAATTGGGGTAGAGTAAGTTCGGAGACAAATAAGGCTTAGCAAGGGACCAAAGGGGAAGAATTTTGGGCAAAGTTGGAAGTGAGTGCAGAAAGGCGAGAACGTGAGTGAGGAAAGCGCTGGAAGGGTGCTGAGTGTGTGTGCAGAGGCGGGTGAGCAGATGGCGGTGGGTGGTCCGGAGGGGAGCCGAGGCAGGGAGTCCTTATCTCGCATTCCTCGCTCGCCCAGCCACCCTCGTTTCCCGCACCCTGCGTCTCTCTCGCTCCTCCCACTCCAGCCTTGCAATCCCCGCACCCACCAGCAGTGTCCGTCAAATTGAAATCAGAGCACCGGGTGTAGAGGGTATGCAAGTGCCGAAGCACAAGCAGGGACCCTCTAGGTGCTAGCTGAAGAGGGCGTGGAGGTGGACTGGCAGCTGTCGTCCAGCTCCTCCTCCTGTAGCTCCACGGAGACCAGGCGACGGACCGGGTAGGTGCTCTCGTGCCCCGTGGTTGTCCTAGCAGAGACATAGCGCAGGTGCCCATCCTTGCCGGGGTGGAGGGCGGTGATGCGGAGGAGCTTCCAGTCGGCTCGCTTGCTGTCATCGTCCAAGAGCGCCACGCTGCCCACCATCCACTCCGGCTGCCCGCCCTTCGCCTTCCTCCACCCGTCTCGCTCCCGGAGCATCTGCAGGTACTCCCGCCTCCACCTTCCTTGGGCCTCCTTCAGAGCTCGAGCTTGATAGAGTAGGCGCTGGCGCAGGGCTTTGGCTTGTTGTCCTTGAGGGGGCGGAAGCTTGGTGAGGAGATAGGCTTGAGGGCAGTAGCCGGGCACCAGGAAGTCCAGTGGGCGTAGTGGCCGTAGATCATCTGGTCCAGAGGCAGAGTAGGTGAGTGGGCAGCTGTTGATGATGGCAGCGAGGTGGAGCAGGAGTGTCCTGAGCTCCTCGTCGTCCAGCACCTGTCCCCAGGTCAGCACTCGCAGTGCTTCCTTCAGCGTCCGCACCATCCTCTCCGCTCCTCCTTGCACCCATGGTGCCCCCACAGCGCCCAGGTGGAAGTGGAAGCTGGTTAAGCTGTCCTCCCCCAGGGCCTCCTCGATCTCCTTCTCCAGCACCCCCGCGGCGCCCACGAAGGCCGTAGCCCTGTCCACGTAGATTTCCCCGCTTGTCACTCCCCGCCAGCTCCAGAGTCGCTTGAAAGAGTGGGTGATGGAGGTGGCTGAGTAGTCGAGTAGGAGGTCGAAGAAGACGGCGCGTGTCACGTTGCAGAGCGCGATGAAGATCCAGCGCTTGCTCTCTCCGTCCTTGTGTAGGATTTTGATGGGGCCGAGCTGGTCTGCGACGATGGAGGTGAAGGGTGGGGCTTCGATGCGTAGACGCGAGTGAGGCAGTCGACCATGTGGAGGCGGTGGGGCTGGGCTGGCTTTTAAGCGGCCGCAAGTAGGGCAGGCCTTGAGGAAAGAGAGAGTGAGGCAACGCAGCTTGGGGATCCAGTAGTGTTCGCGGATGGCGCTGAGGGTGTGCGAGAGACCTGCGTGTCCGAGCTTGGAGTGGAAGTAGGAGACGATGAGTTTGGAGACCCAGTGTTTGGGTCGGAGGTAGGGGCTGAGGGTGAGGTTAAGGCGTCCTTTGGCCCAGAGGAG